>CAUYUJ010006638.1:0-32500 GCA_963575745.1 Prorocentrum cordatum
CATCAACTACACGGTCTCTCTTACAATACGTGGTTGGCTCAATCACAATTGCCATTACGGTACGCTGGACTTGGATTGCGAAATTCTTGCCGGCTCGCCCCGGCGGCCTACTGGGCGAGTTGGGCGGACTCCCTACGCAATATCACACGTGGTTTTCCGGAAATTGGTCGTGATACGCTTTACCACCTCAACGCGATAACGGGGGCAAACATCGACGGTGACCACGATTGCCCAGACTGTTTAATTCAGGCAGAACGGTCCGGGCGAATATGTGCAAATAATGGATGGCCTGGACGGCCCTTGTGGGCACAACTCGCTATGGGGGAGCGCCCGCCCGCACCGCCAGAGCAGCCGCTAGCGCTAGGTGAGTGGGCCCATGGATGGCAATTCCACGCATCGGACCCACTCGAACACACATCCCATGCACAATTGTTACGTGATTTAGGTGGTGGCCCCACAGCCCGGAGGAATGCGGCAACGATGGGTAAAGCACGGGTGCATGCCAGCATGGGGCCTTATGCGTCAATATGGTTGACAACTTGCCCTACCACGCCAAGCTTAGTTATGGAGAACGCACAAATACTCTGCGCAGTTCGGCGTCGGCTGGGGATTGCAGTGCTATTCGAAGGGAGGGACCCCCATGGGCACGCAACAACGACAACAAATCACAATGGGAGGCTTAACAGTCGGCATCAACAAGTGGTGGCAACATGGAGGCAAGTGTTCACCGAAGCAGGGGCTCTGATCCCTGACAGAAACGTGGAACGCCTGCTGGCAAATACCCACATCCCTACTTCATCCAACGATTTGCGACGATTGGATTTGGTGGTGCCGGGACTGCGTGTGGAACGCGGACTGCCTCTCTTTTGTGACGTAACCGTGGTGTCACCAATCAGTGGTACTGGAGCGCCCAGGGGGGGAACAAGCAACCAAGCAGGCCGGATTTTAGACAATGCGGAACACGACAATAACATTACGTATGCCGACATGATATCCTCCGGACTTGGCTCACTGCAATACTTGGGTGTCGAAGTATATGGCAAATGGGGACGACAATGCGTATCGCTAGTCCCTGCATTGGCGCGGGAACGTTGTCGAGATTTACCCGGCGCTATACGACGGGGTACGGCTTTGGGATTGTTGCATCGGTGGTGGGGGATGTTGGGGATGGCCGTGCAAAGGTCAGTAGCAGACATGTGCAACCATACTTACACGGACCTTCCCCCTACGCACTTGGAGCCATCCAACCTCGACGACTTGGAGGTCTTGTGATCGCGAGCCTGACTGCCTCCCGGGCAGTCCCCTTCCCGTTCCTCTGCTGCGTCCTCCTACTCGCTGGGTTTCACCCACGTTCGGTTTTCGAGCGTGCACTTCCGAGGAGCTCGATGCGACAGAGGGGGAGCTGGCGCGCGGTAAAAAAAAAAACGTGTAAATCTTCCACCCAATCTGCAGCGTTTGGAATCGAGAAAATCGCTCCAAAAACGCATGTCGGTCCTGAAGGTTCTGGTGGCCGCGCCTCTGCCGCGATTTTATCCCAGCTTGGTCGGTCTTCTTATTGTGCACAGCTCCCAAGGGATTGTCAATTCCCAAGTTGTTTGCTACGAAATACAAATGTTGATATTATCCGACTGGGTTGATGTCGCAAATACGCAATAATTTTGGTGTTAAATGCGCAAATCATGGCCGAACTGGGCCTTGTGAAAACATTGACGAATCCCACCAGCCCTTTAGGGCGTAGGTGGTCTACGGAGTTTCCTCTGCCAACCCTCTTCTTCCCCTTCGGGGAGGGGTTTACCCCTCCCCTTACCCCTCCCCACTGACCTGGACGGGGCCGGTCGCGAGGTGTCAGAGCGTCTAAGATGGCCCAAGACAGCTCCAAGAGCGAACAGGCGAAAAAACACAAAACATTGGTTTTGGAAGGATTTTGGCATCTTGGGGGGGCCCAAGAGGCGATTCGAGGCACTCTGGAGGAGCGGGGCTAATAAGCAACCCCCCCTTCTTTGATAGATCTCCTCCAAGATGGCCCAAAGAGCGCCCCGAAGGCTCCCAAGAGCGCCCCAAGAGCGCCTCAAGAGGGCCCCAAGAGACCCCAAGAGGCCCCCAAGAAGCCTCCAAGAGGCTGCCAAGAGACCCCCAAGAGGCCCCAAGAGTCCAAGATGACCCAAGACGGCTCCAAGAGCGAAAAGGCGAGAAAGCAACAAACATTGATTTTACCTAGGTTTTGGAAGGATTTTGGCCTCTTGGGGCGCCCAAGAGGCGACTCGAGGCACTCTAGAGGGGCAACGCTAATTGGGGACCCCCTCTTCTCTGATCGATCTCCTCCAAGATGGCCCCAAGAGCGCCCCGAAGGCTCCCAAGAGCGCCCCAATAGCGCCCCAAGAGGGCCCCAAGAGGCCCCAAGAGGCCCCCAAGAGGCCTCCAAGAGGCCTCCAAGAATAAGAAAAAAAGACAAAGAAAAAAAGAAAACCCCCAGTAAAGCAAAAGACAAACATAAGGCAACCCCAATAAATAAATGAAATAGAAAAGAGAAAACAGAAAGAGACCCAAGATAAAGAAAAAAAGTAAAAAAAAAGAAAAGAGAAAGCCCAAGAGGCTCCCAAGACGGGTCCAAGAGCGAAAAGGCGAGAAAACAAAAAACATTGATTTCTACCTAGGTTTTGGAAGGATTTTGGCCTCATGGGGGGGCCCAACAGGCGACTCGAGGCACTCTAGAGGGGCAGCGCTAATTGGGGACCCCCCCTTCTTTGATAGATCTCCTCCAAGATGGCCCCAAGAGCGCCTCGAAGGCTCCCAAGAGCGCCCCAAGAGCGTCCCAAGAGGGCCCCAAGAGGCCCCAAAAGGCTCCCAAGAGGCCTCCAAGAGGCCCCCAAGAGACCCCCAAGAGGCCGCAAGAGGCTCCCCGAGATACGCAAGAGGCCCCCGGGAACGCCAAGAGGCCCCAAAGACGGCCCAAGAGGCCCCCAAGCTCGCCATTGTCCTCCTCCTCCTCCTCTTTTTCTTCCTCCTCCCTCCTCCCCCTCCCCCTCCTCCTCCTCCTCCTCCTCCTCCTTTTCCTTTTCCTCCTTCTCGTCCTCCTCGTCCTCGCAGTCCTCCCTCTCCTCCTCCTTATCTTCCTCCTCCTCCTCCTCCTCCTGCTCCTCCTCCTGCTCCTCCTCCTGCTCCTCCTCTTCCTCCTCCTACTCCGACGACGACGGCTCCTCCTACATCCTCCCCCTCTTGGGGTATATGGCGGCTCACCCCGCCCTTTGTTCTTCTGCATGCTCCCCCGCTTCCCTCATAACCTCCACTCCCCTGGGACTCATTTCTGGACGGGCTGGTGGGGATACGCGAAGCGTCTAGAATTTCTTTCTTTTCGCGCAAAATTTTGCAAAGGGGGGAGGGATTGTGCCGGACCGAAACGTGGAGCGAATGCTTATTAATTGCACGAACATTGCAATAACACCGATTGATATGCGACGAATGGATTTGGTTGTGCCGTGTTTTGGGGTAGACCGTGAACTTCCATTATTTTGCGACGCAATGGTTATCTCACCTATATCGGGAAATGAACATCCCAGAGGAAGTACGAATCATGTAGGGGGCCGGTTATTAAATACGGCAATTCTGATACATGGGTGATACAAGCACGCTTTCCGCTACGATTGGGAGGGATGGGTCTCCGCAATACTTACCGTATGGCCTCTGCCGCGTATTAAAACAATTGGGCAAATGTGATGCTCGAAATATTCTTTCTGTCAATCCGGACTAGTGCACAACAAGGCCGTCGATGTCTGACCGCACCAGAACATGCAAGGAACGTTTCCCCAAGAACGCTTGGAACAAATTCAAACAAGCAGATTATCCCGGCAAAGCAACCTAACAACCATGTGTAGGAGCATATCTGGCAGCATTCCCTCAGCCTGCATCAGCCTCAGCCTCAGCACGAAGCGACCTAGCTAGAAGGACAAAGCGCTGAATGTACGCCGATGTGTTCGACGACTGCGTATGTAATGATGTGACGATATAGAGACTGAGCCCTTCGTGAATGTCTACATGTTTTTCTGACGCCTACAAACGGCGCTGACGTGTGTGAGAAAATTGCCCGCGCAGCAAAAGCCGGCGAAGCGTGCGGGAGCTCGCATGCTGAGACAGACTACGTCTGCAGACCGCCAGCTGCAAAAGCTTGCGAGCGGCTCTAGGAAGATGTTTACGGAACGGAGCTACGGAGCTCACCCCAGGAACTCGCATACTGAAAAGGAACCCTGCAGGCTGAGAAGCACCGCAGGATGTCGCATGCTGAAAAGCACTTGTACTGCAGAGCGCTAACATTCCAACTCGGGCTCGGACCCCCCCGTCCTGATCCAGAACGTGTCCGCGACACGTGCAGGCTCACCGCGCACAGCTGCACACGAGCGCAGGCTGAGAAGCACCACGCGCAAGCAGGCTGAGAAGCACCACGCGAATGCAGACGGACAGACTGAACAGGACCGCCACAACGCAACCTGCATCTCATGACTCCTCAAGCTCGCGCAGGCCATCCCAGTTGCTGTCGGGCCTTCGCGCAAGCGATCTTCGTCGCGGCAATCTTGTCCGTGAAGAGCTCGGCAAAGACCTTGGCGATCTGTTCCGGGGGGCCGGATTCGATGATGCTCCGGTCAGGCAAGCCGTGGCTCAAGAGCTGGCCGAAGCTCCTGGGCCGGGACAGGCTGACGTAGTAGGCCAGCCAAATGGACTCCTTCTTGAGTCCTCACTCCAAGACTAGTAGGACTAGTAGAACTACTCCTACTAGTACTACTAGTGCCATTATTATTACTAGTACTACTACTACTACTACGATTACGAGTACTATTAGTACTACCATTAGTACCTTTACTACGAGTACTATTACTACTACGATTAGTATACCACTAATACTACAACTACTACTAAACATACTACTACTACTACTACTACTATTACTACTACTACTACCACTACCACTACTGCTAGTAGTACTGCTACTACTACTACTACCACTATTACTACTACTACTACTACTACTACTACTGCTACTACTACTACTACTACTACCACTACTACTACTACTACTACTACTACTACTATTACTAGTATTTCTACTACTACAGAGTCCTGGCGGAAACGTCCAGTGCACGATGAAGCCTGGGTCCGCCGTCTTGCCCTGCGCGCCATGCAGAGTGCCTTGCTTCTTGGGCATCGCGGTCAACTGCGCCCTGGAGACCGCGATGGCCGGGCCACCTGTCGCCGCTTTGAACTTCCAGGGGCGCGCCTGCGGGGTGATCGCGAGCACTTCGCGCAGGTCGGGGCCGGCAGGCTGAGAAGCGCTGCCAGCTGTCACCGGCGCGGCCTTCAAGAAGAGTTCATCGCTGTCATCGATCTTGACATAGACGGCCTTTGGCCTGTAGTGGAGTACTACAACACCGTCCGAGACAATGGGCGGGCGGCCCTCCACCGGAGGCTCCAGAGCGTGCAGCTCCATGCCTACCACCTTGCCTGGCGCGCCACGGACATGCTTCGGCGGCAAGACGGACTCTGTCAGGATGACCTCCATGCCGACGAAGAGCGGCAGCAGCCCCGGCATTTTTGCGGTAGCGCCGATGTTGGGCTCCGCGCGCATCTCGTCGAAGTCAGGCTTCGCGAGGCGCGCAGCTGGTCTGTCGATTGCTGGGACGTAGAAGAGCAGCTGGCCAGCATCGCGCGCATCAAGCTTGGCCTGTGCATGCATGGCGTAAGAGACGATGCGCCACTCATAGGCCGACTCGTACCAGCCTCGTGCTGCACGCAACCGAGGGCCCCACTGAGGTGGCTGAGCGGCTTGGCTGCTGCTGGCAGCAGGCTGAGCAGCACCGCTAGAGCTAACGACCTCTGTTTTGACGATCGCCTGCCAGCTCTCGTCAGAGATCTTTTTGCCGCCTGGAGTTCTCATGGCGTGGAGAACCTCGAGTTGCAACGGGTCTGTAAAGCGCTGCATCTGCACGAAATCGATGACGTACTCGATGTCGGCGAGCAACTTCCTACCCTGTTGGTGTTCGTAGGATTGGCCCGCGTGAGGCGCCAGCAGGGAAGCGGAGGCGGGGACTGGCGGCAACTGGTAGAAGTCTCCGCACAAGATCTTCACAGGCATGCGTCCCCACGTCTCCTGCGGGCGCATGTACTTCGTGGGGTCCAGGTTGTAGCGCAACGCCCTGCCGTAGGTCGTGCGCAGTGCATCTGCATGCAGCAATGGCCCCGGCACAGCACCCAGCTCATCGATCACGTCGACGCCGAGTGTGCCTGTGAGGCGATCCAGCTTTTTCTGCGTCTGTGGCGTCAAGCGCAGCCTGGCTGTCTGCATGGAATCCGACATGAGCAGGCCAATGGAGGAATGCATGGTCCTGCCGCGCGGGCCAAGGTTGTGTGCGGCGTGGTTGGACTGCGCCTTGCCGAGGTACCCCTGCTCGCCGAAGTAAGTGATGGCCATCGGCTCCACCACTTTGGAGAGGGTGCGCGTCTTGCCGACACCGCCTCCACCGAGCCAGATCACTCTGTGGTTGCCTGTCGCGGACGCCACGGGGAGGAGATGCGTTGTCTTGTCTGGTCTGCCGTCAAAGCGTTTCTGCAGAGACAACGCAAACAACGCCACCGCGTCAATCTGCTCCACCGTGCAGTGGGCATCAGTGACGAGCTTCCACGCAACAGCCGCCGGGCCCTGCATGGCCAAGAGCTGCGGAACGAGTTCTGGTTGGGCGTCCTCGGCAGCAGGCTGAGGAGCACTGCTGGGGAGCCAGTCGTCCGCAGCATCGGGCAAGATCTCTCCATCCGGGCTCGCTTGCTTCTTTTGGAGCGCAATGCTTTGCCGCTGTAGGGCGAGCATGTCAGAGAAGGTCTCGTCCCGCCGCGTGCCCTGATGTTCCCGCGCGCCGCTGCTGGCTGGCAGTGCAAAGCTGGGCTGCAGCATGCCGCTGTACGCTCGGTCGAGGTTCTTCAACTGCTTATCGGCGTAGCTGAGGCGGCCCTTCTGCTTATCGGCGTAGCTGAGGCGCTGCAGTTGGTCTTGCTGTAGGGCCAGCTCGGTTGCTCTGACGTGGTCCCGCAGCGGAAACCGGGAGATCTCGGTAATCTCGGCGTCCTCCACGTCCTCCTCTACGTCGCTGCCGCCGCCTCCACCCGCGTCAACGAGCTCCAGCGGGACTCGCCCCTTGACCCCTTCGGCATCGCTCGCGGAGTCTTCATCCGCCTCGAGGCGTGCAGTCGTTGCTGGCCGAGGCTTAACCCGCGCCTCCGCCGCGAGGTCCACGTGCGCCAGCACGTCTCGCGCCACGTGCGCGCAGAACTCCGCCAGGGTGCACTGTTCCTCGTGCCACCGGCAGTGGTGGTCACTGGAGGCGAGGATGCGCCGTGCCGCCTCCGCTGGCATGCGCCGCGCCAGCTGGGACCTTGCGAAGTGCGCCAGGCTGAGGAGCACCAGCTCGCCCTCCTCGAGGTTCGCCCGGGGCTCTTTCAGCTCGGAGAAGAGGGTCGTGTCCGCGAGCACGAGCCTCTTGCGGGCCAGGCGGCTCCCGGAGTCTGCG
Organism: Prorocentrum cordatum; assembly: GCA_963575745.1. NCBI lineage: Eukaryota > Dinophyceae > Prorocentrales > Prorocentraceae > Prorocentrum > Prorocentrum cordatum. The sequence goes on from CAUYUJ010006638.1 coordinate 7,548, forward strand.
CGCGCTGCCAACGCGTGGATCTCCGCGCACCGAAGCCGCCACGCCCGCTCGAACGAGTATGGGCGCACGGCGGGGCAGTCGCAGTTCCTCAGCATATGGCTGTACTGAGTAACGCAGCCACAAGAGCGGGGACACTCGCACGCCCAAGGCGTGAAGAGGAGGGCCTTGAAGAGCGAGTTCTGCTCGGGGTCCTGTGCCCAGGTCGGGCACTGGAAGCCATCGATGGTGGGGACGTGACTCCGCGTCAACCGGACCTCCTGCATGTACCGCGGAGCCGAGACGTAGTGGCTCTCGAAGGCGAAGAATCGCGGTCCAGAAGCTTTGACCCGGCTCGGCTTCAGGACTCGCCGGACGTACATCCTGTAGACGTAGTACGGCATGGTCTGCAGGCGAGGGCCTCTGTGGGCGTAGTCGTCGGCCGCGTTCGTGCTGGTGGTGCGCACGTGCATGTCCTCGCACTCCGCACCGCCACCTTGCTCGTCACCAGCAGGAGTGTCTCCAGGAGGCTGAGGAGCACCGCTGGTGTCACCTGCTGCGTCCTCCTCCTCGTTGTCGGCGTCAGGGATCTGGATGCGGACTGCTTGTATTGGCACCTGATCATTATGCGTCTCCCCGCCCGAACCTCCATGGTTTAGCAAGCGTTTGCACTGCTGGCAGGCCCACTGTAGTTGTCTCGTGAAGAGCCGCACATTGTGGTGCGACTGGAGGCAGTCGCCGCCTGTGAGGATATGCACGGCCACCTCCGTCGTGGAGAGCCAGAAGCACCGGTTCGCCATCGACGCCAGGCGGATACAGACCCGCCGAGCGCGGCGAGCGAGATCCACGCGCGTCCGGCCCCGTTTGGCCAGCGTCTGGTCCTCGCCATCAGCGCCGCCCTCACTGAGCACCTTCCGGGTTTCCTCCTCCTTCTCGTCCCTCTCCTGCTGCTCCAGACGCTGCATGCCGGTGAGCATAGACTGGAAGAGCGGCGTCATGGACTCCATCATCTTGCCTTGGTACTTCGTGATGTAGAAGTCCATTGAGAAAGCCTTCTGGAAAGCAGCTTGGAAGCTCTCCACGACAGATGCATCTGTCGTATGCAAGGAGCCACAACCGTAGAGCCACTTTTTGCGGCCGCCGAGTTGTTTGGATGAGCGCAATGCGATTGCCGACTCTGGTTCTTCATGCTGGCCGTTTTCTTGGTAAGCCTTCTGCGCTTGGCCAGCTGAACTGGGGCGGCCGCAGGCAGCCCGTCCTGGGCAGGCTGAGGAGCACCACCAGGCTGAAGCACATTTGCTGCCTCGGCAGACTCGTCAGGCGCGCACATCAAGAACTGGAAATCCACGTTGCACCGGCTGGTCACTTGAGAGACGTCGTTGCTGGAGCTCCTGAACGGCTGGTCGCGTTTGACCTGGCAGCGGCACCGCTGGTTGCGTTCATCAGAGAAGTCGATGAACGGAGTCCGGACCAAAGGCTTGCCGCGCCGACGCACTCGCTTGGTGCGGCCTGCTAGACATAGCTGCTGGATGCGAAAGAACCAGAAGCGGCACGACGGGGTTCTGTTCGAGCTCAGACTCTCTTTGGCCTCGAGCTTCTTCTTGACGTACTTGACGCACGTCTCGGTGCAGTCGTGCTCGTGGTTGGAGCAGATGTTGCAAAAGAAGTCATGGCTAAACGCTACCGCCCAAGCCTCCGCATCTGCGGTAATCTCCTCGACCGAAGCCGGCGAGCCATCGGGCTTGAGGACTTCCTTAATCGCTCCATCCTCGTTCGTCTGGAAGAGGCTAGCATGGCTGGCTGCCATGGCAGGCTGAGGAGCGCCGCCCAGCTGCCCGAAGCTAGTTCGTTGGCGGTAGCTTGGAAACGTAAACTGAAAGGCTCCTGTGAGCGGGGGGCCCCGATACGCTGCAGCGCCGATTGCAGGCATCCGGTTCTCTGCGGCTGCCCGCGCTCGCTCCTTCACCAGGTGCGGCTGCTCCACTGGCGGGCCGAGAGGCACCTCGTCGCGCAGGGTGCCGTCCTCCTCTCCCCCTCCGCCCATGCGGCTCTGTCGTTGCTGCCTGGCTGTGAAAGGCTCTGGCGCGACGTCAGGAAGCCCCAGCTGCCGTGCGGGCTCGTTGGCAGCTTCGTACTGCACGGTCTCCGCGGTGGAAAGAAGCGCAGTACGCAGCTCCCGAGCGGCGGTGCGCAGGCCTCCGACCACTGCCGACCGCAGCCACGCCATCGTAGGCCCGATGACGCTGTGGCCATTGCCGTGGCCGCGCGTGAAGCCCCGACCCTGTGCTTCGAAAGGCGCTTGCACATCAGTGGTGCCTGGGGCCACGCACGGCTGCAGAGACGCTGCCACGTCGTCCTCCGTTGCCACCGCCTGTCGGGCTAGCGTTGCGCGGCCAACAAACAGGCGCTCTAAGCCGATGATGTAGCGGTAGTGAAGCTCCGTCATCAACAGGAAGAACTTGGCCTGCGCCCGCGGGTCTGCTGCCACTATCTGGTGCATCCGCTCCAGAGAAGGCATGGTCGGAGCTGGACTCCGCAGGTCAGGGCCAGCAGGCTGAGAAGCGCCGCCGGCTCTGGCAACCGCGCTACCCGCGTCCCCGCGAATGTCCAAGTGGCTCCGCTTTCCCGGCCCTTCGTGTAGCTGGAGGACCAACGGGCTGTACGTGTCTGCGAAGTTCGGTGTGACGAAGAAGCTGGCCGCGCCGAACTTGAGGTTGTTGCCGTGCCCGTTGAAGCGGAGTGCGGTTTTCCGCCCCTCCGTGCCAGGGACATCGGAAGTGCTAAGTAGCAACGTCCTGAGGGCAGTCTTGACCTTGGCAGGCATGCCCGGGCGTGAAATCGCGGAGCCGATGCAGTCGGCCGGCTTAGCGATGTTTAGCGCCTCCATGAAATCCTCCGCCGACGCCTCTGACAGGGACTGGAGGTCAGTGCCGAAGCCTTTCCTGCTAATCGCCGCCCGAGTGCCTTTCAAGAGCCGCAGCCGGCGGATCACGTCGCCGAAGACAGCAATGATCTCTGGCGAGCTGAAGCGGCTCTGGCAGGCTGCCTCGTAGGGCTCCTCGTCGGTCGCGAGAGAGTACTCGAGCTCCTCCAGGTTGATGAGGCGCCGTGCGACCTGTTCGAACAGCATGGGCCGCTCCCGCTCGAGGTTCGGCGCGCCGTCCCCGAACCAGAACTCTGTGTAGCACGCCGGCCAAGACCTGCTTTCGAAAGAACTCAAGGGTTTCTGCGTAGGCACCGATAAGGAGTGCGGGCCCACAGCTCTGCACGCGTCTGCTCCTGCTTGCGCTTTCTCCAGCACCACCTGCGCTCGCACGTCGAACGAACGAGCAGCACTCTGTACATCGAGAACCATGCTGCGCATCGTATGCCTGCCGCCCTCGTCGGCAACAGGCTGAAGAGCACCGCTGCTGTCTGCCACTGTCGGTGTCACCTCGTTCTTGGCGATGCGTGCTGCCTGCTCCTGCAGCGCCACCAGCGTGGCTTGCAGCGCTTGCATCATTCGGACTGGAGCGATGTCATGCACTGGATCCACTGCAACTGTGACCTCTGCCACATTTTCATGCAGGTAGGCCATGTCAGGCTGTTCTGCTGCTTCTCCGTCTTTGTCTGTCTCTGTCTCCTCGTCAGACTCGTCTCCCGCCTCGTCGTCTCTGCCCACTTCCGGCGCCCTGGATGCTGGCCCCAACAGACGTACCGGGGCTTTGTCCACACCGTCCACTGGTTGCAGACAGGCTTCGATGTGGTCTGGCACGCCGTCCTCCGGCAACCGTGTCGGGGCAACATCCTCCCGGACGGATACCTCGGAAAAGGTTGCGCACTGCAGCTTGCGCTCCCTCACGATCTGCATATACTCGCCGCGCTTGACTGTTGCCCAGTACGCCTTGTGGAGTTTGTGCGCGGCGCCCGAGAAAACGATGTTCAGAGAGTCCACAAGCGCGCCCTGCTCCGGGGGCAGCTCCATGGTCGGGATTTGCGCCGTGGGCTGGGCGAAGAGGATAGTGTTGCCCGAGATGCCTTTCTGCTGGACATCCGGAGCGCCCTTGCCGAGGCGGACTTGCTTCCAACAGCATCGGCCAAGGGGCGCCAGCATCTTAGTAGCTTTCGAAGCGTTGCGGACGAGCATGAGCTCCCGGCCGATCCAGTTGTCGTTGACCAGGGCGTTTAACGGCATCTTCGGTTTCTTGGCGCACAGGTCATTGAGGCAATCCCAACAACCCACACCAACGCGTTGGCATCTCCCACCCCTGCGCACGGAGGCCTCTCGTCCGCAGGCTGAGAAGCTCCGCCGGACTTGTCGGCAGCAGGCTGAGAAGCACCGCAGGTTCCCGCCGTTGCTTCTGGTGGTGCAACCACAGGGACTCGGCGGGAGTGCAGCAGCCACCGCCACTCTGGGTGCTCCGGATGCTGAACGCTGGACGCGTGCAGCTGTTCACACGGGATCAGTGGCCACCGCTGCCTGTACCTGTCCACGTCCAGGAGCTTCTGCACGAGCTCCGGGGACTGCAAGTAGTACACCCCGCGGTGCTTCACCAGAGCACGCTTGGGTGGAGCATCTGCCTCGCCATCGGATAGGTCATCGCGATCGCTTGCTGAGTCGGCGCAGTGCTCAAAGACACGCTCCTCCGGCACTGCCCCAAACAGGCTCAGTTTGTGGCGGTGCTCCAGGTAGTCTTTCTGCGCACAGACTACGCAGGCTGCCTCGCATCGGGGCACCGCCTCGCCGCCCGAGAAGCGGTTGCCCTTGCTGCCCGGGTGACAGAACTGCTGGAAGTGAGCAAAATTCTGCACCATGATCCTCTTCTCCTGGGCGGCTATCGGCCTGCAGCCGGCCTCTGTCATCAGGAACAGCACCCGTTTGCGGTATTCCGCCTCGCCCGCGTGGCCCTGCTGCTTGTGCCGCGCAAAGTCCTCCTCTGTAAGAAAGTCGCACTCGCAGAGCTGGCACACGAGCGGCCCCGTCATGACGGGGCGGGCGGAGAAGACGCGCAGCTGGCCCCCCTCCACCTCACCGCCGGGAACGTAGCAGGTCTTCCCCGCGGAAGCGGCCGACGCCCTGCGCACCCGCTCCGCGTACCGCGGGCTGAGTAGCGCCGCGGCTGAGTAGCGCCCCGGCCGACGCCCTGCGCCGGGCTGAGTAGCGCCGCGGCTGGACACCAGCTCCTTGTAGACGGCAAGGCGCCGCAGGATTGCCTTGGTCCGGACGCCGCTCTCCAGCATCAGCAGGTCCTGGTCGATCCTGTTCTGCGCCTCCTCAGCGAACCCTTCCATGGGGTTTGGGAGGGCCTCCGCCTCCGCGATGCGAGTCGCTGTTGTGTCATCGGTCTCCAACTGCTGGAGGGCCTGGAGCTCGGCCTCCTGCTCCGGGGAGAACTGCTTGGCCTTCCGTGCTTTCCGAACTAGCCAGCCTAGTTGCCGCTCTGCGACACTACGCCCGGCGGACTCCTTCGGAAAGCGGCCGAGGTCTCGCACCTGTTGCATGACCTCCTCGATCTTCGTCTGCTGCGTGAGCCCGACGGGCTTCGTATCCGCCCGCTGCAGAGTTTGAAGCTCGGCCTCCTGCTCCGGTGAGAAATGTTTGGCCTTCCGTGTTTTTCGGATGTGCCAAGCCAACTGCCGCTCTGCAAGCGGGCGTTGAGCGCTCTCCTTCGGCCAGCTGCCGAATTCGCGCACCTGCTTGCGGATAAAAAAAAAAAAAAACGGCCAAGAAAAAAAAACCACCTGCTGCAGGATCTCATCGGTCTTCTGCTTCCGCTTGAACTCCTCGGTTGCAGCACGCTGAGCAACAGCACCTGCATCACGCTGAGCAGCAGCGCTGACGGCGCGTGACTCCTCGAGGTTTTGCAATTCCAACATCACGTCACTAGGAATGCTCTCGCGGTGTTCAAAGAAACGTTTGGCCAAGTTGTTTTCGGCTCGTGCTTCCTCAGACGTTCCATGATTTCTGATCGGTATACGACCGAACTGCTTCACGTCCTCGACGAGCGTTTGCATAGATCCGCTTAATGCAGAACGCTGAAGGGCAGCGCTGACAGCGGCTGACTCTGAAGGCGTGGCGCATTCGAGGGCTTGCAACTCTAACATAACGTCATTAGGAATGCTGTCGCGGTGGTCGGAGAAACGTTTGGCCAACTTGTTTTCAGCTCGTACTTCCTCGGACGTTCCTTTCTTTCGCATCGGTATACGACCGAACTGCTTCACCAGGTCAACAACCCTTTGGACAGTACCGTTCAACACAGCACGCTGAGGAGGGGCACTGCTCACTGCAGCAGGCTGAGGAACACCGCTGTTGGGTGCAGAAACGTCAGGAGCACGGCGCCCAGACCGAGAGCTACCAGCATGCCGCGGCATTACTGTGTACAGTGGGTGCTGGAAAGTTCCTTTGTAAGGATAGCTCGAGGCAACATGGCTAGGGAGAACTTGATCACGATGATGGTGATGAGGGAAATTCGTTGTGGAGGAACCTCTGATACCGACACTGCCGCGCACATGGAAGGTGTCTTGAAATGAGGCACATCCAGAGTTGATATACAATGAGGCGTTTGAAAACGAGACACTGCTATCAACGCTTTTATAACTCAACGACGTCTGATTTCGACACTGCTACGAACATGGGGGTTGTCTTGCAATGAAGCACGGCCATGACCTGATTAAGATTCCACAGAAACACATGCAGAATTGTTTTGTTTTTCAAACACCGAAATTCTCTGTAAACGAGACACTGTGAACGACTGCAGAACAGGCGCTTGTAGCAAAGGAAGTGCAGGCTGAGAAGCACCGCGGGCGAAGGTGAATGAATCCGTTGGGCAACGTGAGCACAGACCGAAACTCTGTGCAGGCACTCTCAAGGGAGCCAGGGCAGGCTGAGGAGGAATACAGGCCGCAAACGCTATTCGTGCACCAGACGCCACAACAGTAAATAGTGCAGGCTGAGAAGCACCGCATAAACAACGAAACTACCAAACGATATGTTTGAGGCAAACCTAGTTGGCATCCCGCAAGGCGCAAGACAAAGATGCTTGCCATGTCCAGCAAGCTGAGAAGCATCGCTGACAAGACAGGAGAAAGCTCACCTCAAGCTTTCTCCTGAGGGGTGGCTTTCAAGAATGCGGCACTTCTTGGCGGATTCCGGCGTCGTGCTCCACTCATTCATCCGCTTATGCTCGCCTGATTGCTGAAGCTCTGTGCGCATCCCCAGTGTTCTCATTTTTTTTGAATGAAGTACTGCGCCTCAGACACGACGGAGTCGTCAATGTGGGTCACGCTGTGCACCGTCATGCCGTCTTTTGAACAGCCAGTAATGAGCAACAAGCAGACTCTGTGTTTCGCTCGGTTGGGCGGATCCATTTTGAACGAGAGCAAGTTGTCAACTGAGCAGTGTCCGTGAATCGTCACTGAGTGGGAAGACTCACCGTCAGAAGCGTCCGTGACACCTGGTGTGGACACGACGAAGCCAGCCGCAGTGGATACGCACCGAGACTTCTGCGTGGTACGAACGAGAACGACTGCCAAGTGGCAGTTCCGGGTAAGCTGAGAAGCGTCACCCCCGCCACCCGCTGGTGAGTACTGCGCGCGCGTGCCGTAGAAGGGACAAGACCGTATCTCAGAGAGCTGTGCCGCGAGCATTGCACCCTGGCTCTCGCGGCACTGCTTCAGGATCTCCAAGACGACATTGTAAGACGTATTCGGGGCGTGCGATATCTAAAGCGGTGAAACGGCCACCGCAGTCGTGTTGACGAAAGTCCGTTGAGGTGTGTCATCCTGTGCATTCGCAGCCACATTGCGCACGCGTCGTATGATGCGACAATTGCTCAGTGGAGGGAAGGAGATAGCTTTCTCGTCGTGAACTTTTTTGAATTCTTGCATGCTATCAATGCCAGTCAAGGCGAAGGCTGCCGCTTGTGATGCGCCGACTTTGCACGAGCCACTGAAATCACGAGCAGTAGTCGTAAAGAACACGCGCTCGCCTGTGTTCTCCACCACAGAGTCGGCTGGCTCCGGTTCCTCAAGCCTCATCCCATTGACCTGCAACAAGAGTGGCAAGTTTGCATTCGGATCATCCGACGCCATAGCCAAAAAGGCACAGCAGGAGAGGGGTGCTTCTCCGGTGAGAATCTGCGAAGCCTGGTCTGGATCCCAAGTACCCGCATGAGCGGTGGTCAGCTGCTCCCGGTCCATCGCGAAGTCTTGAGTGGCTGCTAAGTCGTGTAGTTGAGTCATTCTGGACAAGAGCATGCGGAATCCACCACGCGATCTTGCGACAAGTTCAGCTCCAGTTTGCCGTCGAATTTGCCCGCCACGTTGAGAAACAGCAGCGGTTGTCCTTTGTGAGAGCGACAAAGCTCTATGTTGGTGGATCCCCAGACTGCAATCGCAGCCTCCGCTGTCTTGGAGTTACTCGTCTGTGTGCCGTCGACCAGATGTGCACTTGCCACTGGAGGGTGGCCAGCGGGAGTGCGGGTTTCTGAAACAGAATGAACCACAGCCATGACATCGAAGCAACGCTGCGATTTGATGTTCATCATGTCTGCAACTGTAGTCGCTGGAGCCGGCGCCGATGCCAAGGAGGTCTCCTCCGGAGAGCTTTTGAGCACTGGACTGCGGGTTGCGCGCTTGAGGTCGACCACGACACGAACAGACGCATGCACAAAAGCGCCCTGCTGCCGACTGTCCAGGCCGACGCTGGAGAGTTTCCACGCCGTCATCGGAGGGAACTTTTTTCAGAGCAGCTTGGACTTCTGCTGGAGTTCCTTTGAGGATGGCCTCACAATAGTGCTCTGAGTCTGTGCCAAGCAGAATGCATGTGAATCGGTTTGCATGGACTAGCTGGCCATTGTTCCTGCTCTTGTACAAGTACTTGATCTCCCTGGGCTTGTATACTCGGACAAGGAAGTCTTGGGTTTTGGCGCTGCTCTTCGTGAGAAAACCCAGTGGAGACGTCGGCTGTTCTGCAGCAGCAGCCATGGTAGCTCACCCGGAGGATCACCGTGGATCGCACAGTGACACAGGCTGAGAAGCACCGTGCACGGCACGGTGAGACTGGTTGAGCGGATGCGGACAAGGCTCGCTTTTGCCGCGAACTCCTGCAATCCAAGTTCTTTGAACCAGAACGGCAATGATTACAGAATTGCAAAGTTACAAGTGATGCCTCCACGAAGCGCCCCCCCTGTGGAGTCGAGAAAGCGTGTTGCTGTATGTGTGCGTGACTCGATGGATGTGATGCGTGTGCTGTGTGGCCCCGCCCCAAGAAATGTTTCGCTTCTCAAGGCCCCCCCCGCTCCACGAATCCCATTGGGGGGTCGAGATCCCCGCTGTGGTGGGCGGAGACGCCAAAGGCTTCGAAAACCGCGAGGGAGGAAAGGATAAGGGAGAAGAAAAGGACGGAGAGGGAGGGCTCGGAGGCCCTTGGAGGGGGGGATGTGCCCATCCGAGGGAACGGTGCACCCCCCCCTCCCCGTCGTGAAATCGAGGCACCAGCCGTGGCAACGACCCCCCCCCTATCCCCCTCCGCGACCTGAGTAGACCACCCAGGCCAGCGGAGGACGTCATAGGGGGCGGGGGTTCTGACTTCGATGAAAGAAGAGAAGGAAAGAGGGGGGGAGGATCAGGCAGACGAAAGCCTTTTTAGGCTTTCCCCGGCGTGTGGAAATGCCCTCTTTGGCTTTTGCGGGGACTAACCCGCGCGGTCGCCCGCAGGCGACAGGGCGCCCAGGCCCTCTCCGCGCGCGCAGGCGCGTGGCAAACTACATGCGCACGATCGCCCGTGGAATCGAATGGAACCGTCCGCGGCGAGTCGTCCGCGGCGACCCAGGACCACGTCGCCCTGGAAGAAGAGGCGCTACAAGGATGCATTCTGCGACGCTGGACATCCTGATGCGACGAGGACGCTGCAGAGAAACATTCTGCGCGCGTACGCACGACCTGGAACGACTAGCACAATACTGGAACAAATTCGGTGACGCTGGACTCCCCGATGGGACGAAGAAGCAGCAGAGACACGTCTCAAGGCGCAGCAACACCGAAGTGACGCAAACGCACCCCGCGACTCGACAAGGACGCTGCAAGAAGAAACTCGGCGACGCAGGAGTGCGTGGAAGCTACAAAGGCATGGAAAGGAAGCTACGAGGAAACTACAAAGTATTCAAAGCGTCTCGAGCTTAGGGGGCGCAGAGACACGTCTCAAGGCGCAGCAACACCGAAGTGACGCAAACGCACCCCGCGACACGACAAGGACGCTGCAAGAAGAAACTTGGCGACGCAGGAGTGCGTGGAAGCTACAAAGGCATGGAAAGGAAGCTACGAGGAAACTACAAAGTATTCAAAGCGTCTCGAGCTTAGGGAGCCTTCCTCAGAGCCCTTGTGCGCGCGACTCGGGGCAGCCGGCCGCCCTCCCCTCCTGTTCGTCCTCCTCCTCCTCCTCCTGCTCGTCCTCGTCCTCCTCCTGCTCGTCTTCTTTCTCCTGCTCCTCCTCCTCCCCCTCCTCCTCCTCCTCCTCCTCCGCCTCATCTCCGCCTGGTTATTCCTCTACCCTCCCCTCCGCCTCCTCCTTCCTCCTCTTCCGTGGGCGCCCTCCGTTCTCGTCCTCCTCGTCTTGCTCGTCCTCCTCCTCGTGATGTTCTCTCACCCCCCTCCTCGCTCTCCTCCTCCTCCTCCTCCCTCCTCCTCCTCCTCCTCCTCCTGGTTGGGTCCTCGTTTCTTCTCCTCCTCCCTGGTGCTCTCTCCCCCCCCCTCTCCTCCTCGTCCTCCTCCTCCTCCTCGTCCTCCTCCTCCTCTTCCTCGCCTCTTCCTCCCCTCCGCCTCCTCCTTCTCCTCCTCCTCATCTCCTCCTGGTAGTAGTCTCCCCGCCTCCTCCTCCTCCTCTCCTCCTCGCCTCTTTCTCCTGCTCCTCCTCCTCCTCCTCCTCTCCTACTCTCTTCCCTCCCCTTTTTTTTTTTGCTCGTGCCTCGAGGTTCTCGCGTCCTCGCTTGCTCGTCTCCTCCATCCTGGTGGGCTCTCTCCTCCTCCTCCTCCTCCTCCTCCTCCTCCTCCTCCTCCTCCTCCTCCTCCTCCTGTTGGGGCCTCGTTCTCCTCCTCCTGGGTGCTCTCCCCCCCTCCTCTCCTCGTCCTCCTCCTCCTCCTCGTCCTCCTCCTCCTCTTCCTCCTCCTCCTCCTCCTCCTCCTCCTCCTCCTCCTTCTCCTCCTCTTCCTCATCCTCCTCCTGGTAGTCCTCCCCCTCCCCTCCTCCTCCTCCTCCTCCTCTTCCTGGTCGCCCTCGTTCTCGTCCTCCTCGTCTTGCTCGTCCTCCTCCTCGTGATGTTCTCTCCCCCTCCTCCTCCTCCTCCTCCTCCTCCTCCTCCTCCTCCTCCTCCTCCTCCTCCTCCTCCTGGTGGTCCTCGTTCTCCTCCTCCTGGTTCTCTCCCCCCCCCTCCTCCTCCTCCTCTTCCTCATACTAATACTAATCATCCTCCTCCTTGTCCTCATCCTCCTCCTCCTCCTCCTCTTCCTCCTCTCCTCCTCCCTCCTCCTCCTCCTCCTCCTCCTCCTCTCCTTCCTCCTCCTCCTCCTCCTGGTCCTACCTCCCCCTCCCCTCCTCCTCCTCCTCCTCCTGGTTTACACTGGTCGTCTCCTCCTGCTGGTCGTCTCCTCCTCCTGTCGTACTCCTCCTCCTCCTCCTGCTCGTCCTTTTTCTCCTGCTTCTCCTGCTCCTCGTCCTGCTCCTGCTCGTCCTCGTCCTCCTGGTCTTGCTCGTCCTCCCCCTCGTCGTGCTCTTGCCCCTGCTGAAAATGTAGCCCAGGAATGGGAGTTTTGGGAAGTCGAAGAGCACGAAGTTGCCTACAGTTGGCTACGGGCAGTCAAAATGTGGCCCGGGAATGGAGTTCTGGGAACTCGAAGAGCACGAAGTGGCCTACAGTTGGCTCCGGGCATACAAAATGTGGCCCAGGAATGGAGTTCTGGGAAGTCGAAGAGCACGAAGTGGCCTACAGTTGGCTCCGGGCATCCAAAATGTGGCCCGTGAATGGCGTTCTGGGAACTCGAAGAGCACGAAGTGTGTGACTGTTGCATCCGGCCCCCCAGAATGTGGCCCGGGAATGGCGTTCTGGGATGTCGAAGAGCACGAAGTGGCCTACAGTTGCATCCGGCCCCCAGAATGTGGCCTGGGAATGGAGTTCTGGGAAGGCGAAGAGCACGAAGTGTGTGATTGTTGGTGAAAAACGAGCCCGGCTCATGCCGCCCGGAAACGCCCCAACACCTGCCCGGACCCCCCTGTGGAGTGATCTGTGAGCTCTTTTGAGTCAACTAGAAACCTATCAGTCTTCGCTGTTAGGTAACTAGAAACCTATCAGTCTTCGCTGTTAGGTAAAAATTATCCCGGCAAAGCAACCTAACAGCGATGTGTAGGAGCATATCTGGAAGCATTCCCCTTAAGATTCAAATGAGAATCCAGTTGTAGAGTTCTGCTGTTCTCGCAGTCGTAGTCGCATTCGCGATGACAGTCGCAGCGGCAACGGCAGTCGCAGTCACAGCCTCAGCCTCAGCCTGCCTCCTCCTCTTCCTCCTCCTCTTTCTCCTGCTCCTCCTCCTCCTCCTCCTCTTCCTCCTGCTCGTCCTCGTTCTCGTCCTCCTCGCCTTGCTCGTCCTCCTCCTCCTGGTGCTCTCTCCTCCTCCTCCTCCTCCTCCTCCTCCTCCTCCTCCTCCTCCTGGTGGTCCTCGTTCTCCTCCTCCTGGTGCTCTCCCCCCCCCTCCTCCTCCTCGTCCTCCTCCTCCTCCTCCTCCTCCTCGTCCTCCTCCTCCTCTTCCTCCTCCTCCTCCTCCTCCTGGTACTCTCCCCCTCCCCTCCTCCTCCTCCTCCTCCTCTTCTGGTCGTCCTCGTTTCTCGTCCTCCTCCGTCGTGCCTCGTCCTCACCTCCTGGTGTTCTCATCCTCCCCTCACTCTCACTCCTCCTCCCCCTCCTCCTGGTGGTCCTCGTTCTCCTCCTCCTGGTACTCTCCCCCCCCCTCCTCCTCCTCCTCCTCGTCCTCGTCCTCCTCCTCCTCCTCCTCCTCTTCCTCCTCCTCCTCCTCCTCCTCCTCCTCCTCCTCCTCCTCCTCCTGGTACTCCTCCCCCTCCCCTCCTCCTCCTCCTCCTCTTCCTGGTCGTCCTCCTCCTCTTGGTCGTCCTCCTCCTCCTGCTCGTCCTCCTCCTCCTCCTGCTCGTCCTTCTTCTCCTGCTCCTCCTGCTCCTCGTCCTGCTCCTGCTCGTCCTCGTCCTCCTGTCTTGCTCGTCCTCCTCCTCGTCGTGCTCTTGCCCCTGCTGAAAATGTGGCCCAGGAATGGGAGTTCTGGGAAGTCGAAGAGCACGAAGTTGCCTACAGTTTGCTACGGGCATTCAAAATGTGGCCCGGGAATGGAGTTCTGGGAACTCGAAGAGCACGAAGTGGCCTACAGTTGGGTCCGGCTATTCAAAATGTGGCCCGGGAATGGAGTTCTGGGAACTCGAAGACCAGGAAGTGGCCTACAGTTGGCTCCGGGCATCCAAAATGTGGCCCGGGAATGGAGTTCTGGGAAATAGAAGAGCACGAAATGTGTGACTGTTGCATCCGGTTATTCAAAATGTGGCCCGGGAATGGCGTTCTGGGAACTCGAAGAGCACGAAGTGTGTGACTGTTGCATCCGGTTATTCTAAAAGGTGGCCCGGGAATGGCGTTCTGGGATCTCGAAGAGCACGAAGTGTGTGACTGTTGCATCCGGTTATTCAGAATGAGCCTGGGAATGGAGTTCTGGGAAGTCGAAGAGCACGAAGTGTGTGACTGTTGGTGAAAAACGAGGTGGACTCAACCCGCCCGGCAACTCCCAACACCTGCCCGGACCCCCCTGTGGAGTGATCTGTGAGCTCTTTTTAGCCCATTAGAAACCTATCAGTCTTCGCTGTTAGGTAAGAACTCCCCAATGGGCTTCGGCCCGTCCCGCCGGCCACCCGTAATTTTCCCAAAATCCGTCTGTCAATGCCTTTGTTGCCCCAACTTGGCCCAAGATGGCCTCCCAGACGGCCAAGATGGCCCAAGATGGCCTCCAAGATGCCTCCCAGACGGCCAAGATGGCCTCCAAGACGGGTAAGATGGCTCCAAGATGCCTCCAAGACTGCCCAAGATGCCCTCCAAGACGGCCAAGATGGCCCCAAGATGCCTCCAAGATGGCCCAAGAGGCCTCCAAGACGTTCTCCAGGAGAGCCCGAAGAGGCCAAAATCATTGGTTTTCCTTAGGTTTTTGAAGTTTTTTTTGCGTTTTCTTCTTTTCGGCCTTCCGACGGCCCAAGAGGCCCCCAAGATCGCCCAAGAGGCCTCCAAGAAGGCCCTATGACGGCCCAAGGGCCCCCCAAGACGGCCCCAAGAGCGCCCCAAGACGGCCCAAGAGGCCTCCAAGACGCCCAACATGGCCTCCAAGATGGCCCTGAAGCGCCCCAAGAGGGCCCCAAGACGGCCCAGAGAGGCCCCCAAGACGGCTCCAGACGGCGTCAGACGGACCAGGAACGCCCTAAGACGGCCAAAGAGACCCCCAGGAAGCCCCCAAAGGCCCCCAAGAGGCCCAAGGAGGCCCCCAAGATGCCTCCAATAGGCCTCGAAGAGGCCCCCAAGAAGCCCCCAACAGACCCCAAGGGTGCCCCAAGAGACTCCTAACAACCCTCATCCTCCTACTCTATTTCTTCCTCTTCCTCTTCCTGTTCATAATCATTCTCTCCCATGTGTTCCCCGCAAGCTTTCCAAACCGACTCGGGGAACTCATGGTCCGATAGCTTGGCCAAGCTCTAGTCCAACTTTCGGCCACATCGGCGTTTCCAAAAAGGCAGGGGGCGGCGGTGATTCGCCGTAGGCGTCTTCGATCCGCCGCCCCCTGTGGTCTTGCCACAGGGGTGCACGGCGTGCTGGACGTTTCAGGTTTTGGGTTTGGTTCTTTTTCTAAAAGAACTCCCCAGTGGGCTTCGGCCCGTCCCGCCGGCCACCCGCAATTTTCCCAAAATCCATCTGTCAATGCCTTTGTTGCCCCAACTTGGCCCAAGATGGCCTCCAAGACGGCCAAGATGGCCCAAGATGGCCTCCAAGATGCTTCCAAGACGGCCAAGATGGCCTCCAAGACGGGTAAGATGGCTCCAATATGCACCCAATACGGCCCAAGATGGCCTCAAGATGGTCTAAGACGGCCCAAAAGGCCGGCAAAAGGCCTCCAAGACGGCCCAAGAGCCCTGCAAGACGCCCTCCAGGAAGGCCCGAATAGGTTAAAATCATTGATTTTCCTCAGGTGTTTGAAGGATTTTGGCATGTTCTTCTTTTCAGCTCTCCGACGGCCCCAGACGGCCCATGAGGTCCCCAACATCGCCCCAACAGCACCCAAGAGGCCTCCAAGATGGCCCCATGACGGCCCAAGAGGCCCCCAAGAAGGCCCCAAGAGGGTTTCAAGACGGCCCAAGAGGCCTCCAAGACGCCCAAGATGGCCTCCAAGACGGCCAAGATGGCCCAAGATGGCCTCCAAGATGCCTCCAAGACGGCCAAAATGGCCTCCAAGACGGGTAAGATGGCTCCAAGATGCACCCCATACCGGGCCCCAGATGGCCTCAAATGGTCTAAGCGGCCAAAGGCCGCACAAGGCCTCCAAGGCGCCCAAGAGCCCTGCAGAAACCCCCGGCCCCCCCCCCCCCCCCCCCTCCCTGAAGGCCCGAAATAGTAAAATCAATTGATTTTCCTCAGGTTTTTGAAGGTTTTGGGGGCAATGTCTTCTTTCGCTCCTCCGACGCCCAAGACGGCCTCATGAGGTCCCGAAGACGGCCCCAACGCCCCACGAGGCTCCAAATGCCCCATGCTGGCCCAAGAGGCCCCCAAGAAGGCCCCAAGAGGGCCTCAAGACGGCCCAAGAGGCCTCCAAGACGCCCAAAATGGCCTCCAAGACGGCCAAGATGGCCCAAGATGGCCTCCAAGATGCCTCCAAGACGGCCAAGATGGCCTCCAAGACGGGTAAGATGGCTCCAAGATGCACCCAAGACGGTCCAAGATGGCCTCAAGATGGTCTAAGACTGCCCAAAAGGCCCGCAAAAGGCCTCCAAGACGGCCCAAGAGCCCTCCAAGACGCCCTCCAGGAAGGCCCGAATAGGTTCAAATCATTGATTGTCCTTGGGTTTTTGAAGGATTGTGGAATTTGCTTCTTCTCGGCGTCCCGACGATTTTGGCATGTTCTTCTTTTCAGCTCTCCGACGGCTCAAGACGGCCCAAGAGGCCCCCAAGATCGCCCAAGAGGCCTCCAAGAGGGCCCCATGACGGCCCAAGTGGCCTCCAAGATGGCCCCAAGAGGGCCCCAAGACGGCCCAAGAGGCCTCCAACACGCACAATATTGCCTCCAAGACGCCCAAGATGGCCTCCAAGACGGCCCCGAAGCGCGCGAAGAGGGTCCCCCGTTGGCCCAGAACGGCCCTCAAGACAGCTCCCGACGGCGTCAGCATGCCAGGAACCCACCAAGATGGCCGAAGTTGGCTCGAAGCTGGCCCAAGACGGCCCAAGAGGCCCCCAAGAGGGCCTCCAGGAAGGCCAGAAAAGGCCAAAAACCTTGACTGTCCTGAGGGTTTTCGACGGATTTTAACAGTTCCTTTTTTTCGGCCTGCCGACGGCCCGAGACGGCCCAAGAGCCCCCAAAGATCGCCGAAAGATCGCCCAAGAGGTCTCCAAGACGGCCAAGATGACCTTCAAGATGCCCACGTGTTCCCCGAAGGCTTTCCAAGCCGATTCGGGGAACACATGGTCCAATAGCTTGGCAGGTCTGGCCTCAACGTTCGGCCACATCGGCGCTTCCACAAAGGCAGGGGGCGGCGGTGATTCGCCGTAGGCGTCTTCGATCCGCAGCCCCCTGTCGATTCATCGCAGGGGTGCCTGGCGTGCTGGACCCTGTCGGTTTTGGTTCTGGTTCTTTTTCCCAAAGAACTCCCCCTGGCGCTTCGGCCCGTCCCGCTGGGGTCCCGGGAGGATTACCCAGGACCCCAACGTCCCGAAAAAATCTCCAAGACGGCTCAAGATGGCGTCCAACATGGCCAAGATGGCCTCCAAGATGGTCCAAGATGGCCTCGAAGTCCGCCGAAGATGGTCCAAGACGGCCCCATACGGCCCAAGAGAGTCCAAGACGGCCGAAGACGGCCCAAAAGGCACCCCAGAGGCCTCCAAGACGGCCCAAGAGGCCTCCAAGAGGTCCTCCAGGAGGGCCCGAAGAGGACAACATCATTGATTTTCCATAGGTTTTTGATAGATTTCGGCATTCGCTTCTTCTCGGCTTTCCGACGACCCAAGACGGCCCAAGAGGCCCCCAAGATCGCTCCCACAGCGCCCAAGAGGCCTCCAAGATGGCCTCAGGACTGACTGCCCAAGAGGCCCCCAAGACGGCCCCAAGAGGGCACAAAGACGACCCAAGAGGCCTCTAAGACGCCCAAGATGGCCTCTAAGGCGGCCCTGGAGCACCCCAAGAGGGCCCCAAGTCGGCCCAGAAATGCCATCCAAACGGCTTCCGACGGCGTCAGACGGGCCAGGAGCCCACCAAGATGGCCGAAGTTGGCTCGAAGTTGGCCCAAGACGGCCCAAGAGGCCTCCAAGAGGGCCTCCAGGAAGGCAAAAACATTGATTTTCTTGAGGTGTTTGAAGGATTTTGACATTTGCTTCGTTTCGGCCTTCCGACGGCCCAATACGGCCCAAGAGCCCCCAAATATTGTTTCAGGATCGCCCTAGAGGCCTCCAAGATGGCCCCAGAACGGCCCAAGAGGCTCCCAAGACGGCCCCAAGAGGCCCCCAAGACGGCCAAGGAGGCTTTTAAGACGCTCAAGATGGCCTCCAAGGCGGCCCTGGAGCATTCCAAGAGGGCCCCGAGCCGCCTCAGAGAGGCCGCCTAAACGGCTTCCGACGGCGTCGGACGGGCCAGGGGCCCACCAAGACGGCCGAAAATGGCACTAAGATAGCCCAGGACGGCCCAAGAGGCCTCCGAGAGGGCCTCCAGGAAGGTCCGAAAAGGCCAAAATCATTGATTTCCCATGAATTTTTGAAAGGATTGTGGCATTTGCTTTTTTTCTGCCTTCCGACGGCCCGAGACGGCCCAAGTGCCCCCAAAAATCGCCCAAGAGGCCCAAGACTGCCCCAAGAGGCCCCCAAGACGGCCGAAGAGGGCTCCAAAACGCTCAAGATGGCCTCCAAGACGTCCCAAGAGCCCTCCAAGACGTCCTCCAAGAAGGCCCGAAAAGGGTCAGAATGGCCTCCAGGCGACCAGAACGACCTTCAAGATGCTCAGGTCTTCCCTGAAGGCTTTCCAAACCGATTCGGGGAACACATGGGCTCATAGCTTGGCAGGTCTGGCCTCAACGTTTGGCCACATAGGCGCTTCCACAAAGGCAGGGGGCGGCGGTGATTCGCAGTAGGCGTCTGCGATCCGCCGCCCTCTGTCGATTCATCGCAGGGGTGCCTGGCGTGCTGGCCCCTTTCGGTTTTGGTTTTGGTTCTTTTTCACAAAAAAATTATCCCGGCAAAGCAACCTAACAGCCATGTGTAGGAGCATATCTGGCAGCATTCCCTCAGCCTGCATCAGCCTCAGCCTCAGCACGAAGCGACCTAGCTAGAAGGACAAAGCGCTGAATGTACACCGATGTGTTCGACGACTGCGTATGTAATGATGTGACGATATAGAGACTGAGCCCTTCGTGAATGTCTACATGTTTTTCTGACGCCTACAAACGGCGCTGACGTGTGTGAGAAAATTGCCCGCGCAGCAAAAGTCGGCGAAGCGTGCGGGAGCTCGCATGCTGAGACAGACTACGTCTGCAGACCGCCAGCTGCAAAAGCTTGCGAGCGGCTCTAGGAAGATGTTTACGGAACGGAGCTACGGAGCTCACCCCAGGAACTCGCATACTGAAAAGGAACCCTGCAGGCTGAGAAGCACCGCGGGATGTCGCATGCTGAAAAGCACTTGTACTGCAGAGCGCTAACATTCCATCTCGGGCTCGGACCCCCCCGTCCTGATCCAGAACGTGTCCGCGACACGTGCAGGCTCACCGCGCACAGCTGCACACGAGCGCAGGCTGAGAAGCACCACGCGCATGCAGGCTGAGAAGCACCACGCGAATGCAGACGGACAGACTGAACAGGACCGCCACAACGCAACCTGCATCTCATGACTCCTCAAGCTCGCGCAGGCCATCCCAGTTGCTGTCGGGCCTTCGCGCAAGCGATCTTCGCCGCGGCAATCTTGTCCGTGAAGAGCTCGGCAAAGGCCTTGGCGATCTGTTCCGGGGGGCCGGATTCGATGATGTTCCGGTCAGGCAAGCCGTGGCTCAAGAGTTGGTTGAAGCTTCTGGGGCGCGACAGGCTGACGTAGTAGGCAAGCCAACTGGACTCCTTCTTGAGTCCAGGCGGAAACGTCCAGTGCACGATGAAGCCTGGGTCCGTCGTCTTGCCCTGGACGCCATGCAGAGTCCCCTGCTTTTTGGGCAGCACGGTCAACTGCGTCCTGGACACCGCGATGGCCGGGCCCCCTGTCTTCGCTTTGAACTTCCAGGGGCGCGCCTGCGGGGTGATCGCGAGCACTCCGCGCAGGTCGGGGCCGGCAGGCTGAGAAGCACTGTTAGCTGTCACCGGCGCGGCCTTCAAGAAAAGTTCATCGCTGTCATCGATCTTGACATAGACGGCCTTTGGCATGTAGTAGAGTACGACCACGCCGTCCGAGACAATGGGCGGGCGGCCCTCCACCGGAGGCTCCAGAGCGTGCAGCTCTATGCCTACCACTTTGCCTGGCGCGCCACGGACATACTTCGGCGGCAAGACGGATTCTGTCAGGATGACCTCCATGCCAACGAAGAGCGGCAGCAACCCCGGCATTTTTGCGGTAGCGCCGATGTTGGGCTCCGCGCGCATCTCGTCGTAATCAGGCTTCGCGAGGCGCGCAGCTGGTCTGTCGATTGCTGGGACGTAAAAGAGCAGCTGGCCAGCATCGTGCGCATCAAGCTTGGCCTGTGCATGTATGGCGTAAGAGACGATGCGCCACTCATAGGCCGACTCGTACCAGCCTCGTGCTGCACGCAACCGAGGGCCCCACTGAGGTGGCTGAGCGGCTTGGCTGCTGCTGGCAGCTGGCTGAGCAGCACCGCTAGAGCTAACGACCTCTGTTTTGACGATCGCCTGCCAGCTCTCGTCAGAGATCTTTTTTCCGCCTGGAGTTCTCATGGCGTGGAGAACCTCGAGTTGCAACGGGTCTGTAAAGCGCTGCATCTGCGCGAAATCGATGACGTACTCGATGTCGGCGAGCAACTTCCTACCCTGTTGGTGTTCGTAGGATTGGCCCGCGTGAGGCGCCAGCAGGGAAGCGGTGGCGGGGACTGGCGGCAACTGGTAGAAGTCTCCGCGCAAGATCTTCACAGGCGTGCGTCCCCACGTCTCCTGCGGGCGCATGTACTTCGTGGGGTCCAGGTTGTAGCGCAACGCCCTGCCGTAGGTCGTGCGCAGTGCATCTGCATGCAGCAAAGGCCCCGGCACGGCACCCAGCCCATCGATCACGTCGACGCCGAGTGTGCCTGTGAGGCGATCCAGCTTTTTCTGCGTCTGTGGCGTCAAGCGCAGCCTGGCTGTCTGCATGGAATCCGACATGAGCAGGCCATTGGAGGAATGCATGGTCCTGCCGCGCGGGCCGAGGTTGTTTGCGGCGTGGTTGGACTGCGCTTTGCCGAGGTACCCCTGCTCGCCGAAGTAAGTGATGGCCATCGGCTCCACCACTTTGGAGAGGGTGCGCGTCTTGCCGACACCGCCTCCACCGAGCCAGATCGCTCTGTGGTTGCCTGTCGCGGACGCCACGGGGAGGAGATGCGTTGTCTTGTCTGGTCTGCCGTAAAAGCGTTTCTGCAGAGACAACGCAAACAACGCCACCGCGTCAATCTGCTCCTCCGTGCAGTGGGCATCAGTGACTAGCTTCCACGCAACAGCCGCCGGGCCCTGCATGGCCAAGAGCTGCGGAACGAGTTCTGGTTGGGCGTCCTCGGCAGCAGGCTGAGGAGCACCGCTGGGGAGCCAGTCGTCCGCAGCATCGGGCAAGATCTCTCCATCCGGGCTCGCTTGCTTCTTTTGGAGCGCAATGCTTTGCCGCAAGGTCTCGTCCAGCCGCGTGCCCTGATGTTCCCGCGCGCCGCTGCTGGCTGGCAGTGCAAAGCTTGGCTGCAGCATGCCGCTGCACGCTCTGTCGAGGTTCTTCAACTGCTTATCGGCGTAGCTGAGGCGGCCCTTCTGGTCCAAGCGCTGCAGTTGGTCTTGCTGTAGGGCCAGCTCGGTTGCTCTGACGTGGTTCCGCAGCGGAAACCGGGAGATCTCGGTAATCTCGGCGTCCTCCACGTCCTCCTCTACGTCGCTGCCGCCGCCTCCACCCACGTCAACGAGCTCCAGCGGGACTCGCCCCTTGACCCCTTCGGCATCGCTCGCGGAGTCTTCATCCGCCTCGAGGTGTGCAGTCGTTGCTGGCCGAGGCTTAACACGCGCCTCCGCCGCGAGGTCCACGTGCGCCAGCACGTCTCGCGCCACGTGCGCGCAGAACTCCGCCAGGGTGC
This sequence comes from Prorocentrum cordatum, assembly GCA_963575745.1. Lineage (NCBI taxonomy): Eukaryota > Dinophyceae > Prorocentrales > Prorocentraceae > Prorocentrum > Prorocentrum cordatum. Next base: position 29,080 of record CAUYUJ010006638.1, read on the forward strand.
ACTGTTCCTCGTGCCACCGGCAGTGGTGGTCACTGAAGGCGAGGATGCGCCGTGCCGCCTCCGCTGGCATGCGCCGCGCCAGCTGGGACCGTGCGAAGTGCGCTAGGCTGAGGAGCACCAGCTCGCCCTCCTCGAGGTTCGCCCGGGGCTCTTTCAGCTCGGAGAAGAGGGTCGTGTCCGCGAGCACGAGCCTCTTGCGGGCCAGGCGGCTCCTGGAGTCTGCGCGCGCTGCCACCGCGTGGATCTCCGCGCACCGAAGCCGCCACGCCCGCTCGAACGAGTATGGGCGCACGGCGGGGCAGTCGCAGTTCCTCAGCATATGGCTGTACTGAGTAAAGCAGCCACAAGAGAGGGGACACTCGCACGCCCAAGGCGTGAAGAGGAGGGCCTTGAAGAGCGAGTTCTGCTCGGGGTCCTGTGCCCAGGTCGGGCACTGGAAGCCATCGATGGTGGGGACGGAACTCCGCGTCAAGTGGACCTCCTGCATGCACCGCGGAGCCAAGACGTAGTGGCTCTCGAAGGCGAAGAATCGCGGTCCAGAAGCTTTGACCCGGCTCGGCTTCAGGACTCGCCGTACGTACATCCTGTAGACGTAGTACGGCATGGTCTGCAGGCGAGGGCCTCTGTGGGCGTAGTCGTCGGCCGCGTTCGTGCTGGTGGTGCACACGTGCATGTCCTCGCACTCCGCACCGCCACCTTGCTCGTCACCAGCAGGAGTGTCTCCAGGAGGCTGAGGAGCACCGCTGGTGTCACCTGCTGCGTCCTCCTCCTCGTTGTCGGCGTCAGGGATCTGGATGCGGACTGCTTGTAATGGCACCTGATCATTATGCGTCTCCCCGCCCGAACCTTCATGGTTTAGCAAGCGTTTGCACTGCTGGCAGGCCCACTGTAGTTGTCTCGTGAAGAGCCGCACATTGTGGTGCGACTGGAGGCAGTCGCCGCCTGTGAGTATATGCACGGCCACCTCCGTCGTGGAGAGCCAGAAGCACCGGTTCGCCATCGACGCCAGGCGGATACAGACCCGCCGAGCGCGGCGAGCGAGATCCTCGCTCGTCCGGCCCCGTTTGGCCAGCGTCTGGTCCTCGCCATCAGCGCCGCCCTCACTGAGCACCTTCCGGGCTTCCTCCTCCTTCTCGTCCCTCTCCTGCTGCTCCAGACGCTGCAAGCCGGTGAGCATAGACTGGAAGAGCGGCGTCATGGACTCCATCATCTTGCCCTGGTACTTCGTGATGTAGAAGTCCATTGAGAAAGCCTTCTGGAAAGCAGCTTGGAAGCTCTCCACGACAGATGCATCTGTCGGATGCAAGGAGCCACAACCGTAGAGCCACTTTTTGCGGCCGCCGAGTTGTTTGGATGAGCTCAATGCGATTGCCGACTCTGGGTTCTTCATGCTGGCCGTTTTCTTGGTAAGCCTTCTGCGCTTGGCCAGCTGAACTGGGGCGGCCGCAGGCAGCCCGTCCTGGGCAGGCTGAGGAGCACCACCAGGCTGAAGCACTTTTGCTGCCTCGGCAGACTCGTCGGGCGCGCACATCAAGAACTGGAAATCCACGTTGCACCGGCTGGTCACTTGAGAGACGTCGTTGCTGGAGCTCCTGAACGGCTGGTCGCGTTTGACCTGGCAGCGGCACCGCTGGTTGCGGTCATCAGAGAAGTCGATGAACGGAGTTCGGACCAAAGGCTTGCCGCGCCGACGCACTCGCTTGGCGCGGCCTGCTAGACATAGCTGCTGGAGGCGAAAGAACCAGAAGCGGCACGACGGGGTTCTGTTCGAGCGCAGACTCTCTTTGGCCTCGAGCTTCTTCTTGACGTACTTGACGCACGTCTCGGTGCAGTCGTGCTCGTGGTTGGAGCAGATGGTGCAAAAGAAGTCATGGCTAAACGCTACCGCCCAAGCCTCCGCATCTGCGGTAATCTCCTCGACCGAAGCCGGCGAGCCATCGGGCGTGAGGACTTCCTGAATCGCTCCATCCTCGTTCGTCTGGAAGAGGCTAGCATGGCTGGCTGCCATGACAGGCTGAGGAGCGCCACCTAGCTGCCCGAAGCTAGTTCGTTGGCGGTAGCTTGGAAACGTAGACTGAAAGGCTCCTGTGAGCGGGAGGCCCCGGTACGCTGCAGCGCCGATTGCAGGCATCCGGTTCTCTGCGGCTGCCCGCGCTCGCTCCTCCGCCAGGTGCGGCTGCTCCACTGGCGGGCCGAGAGGGACTTCGTCGCGCAGGGTGCCGTCCTCCTCTTCCCCTCCGTCCATGCGGCTCTGTCGTTGTTGCCTGGCTGTGAAAGGCTCTGGCGCGACGTCAGGAAGCCCCAGCTGCCGTGCGGGCTCGTTGGCAGCTTCGTACTGCGCGGTCTCCGCGGTGGAAAGAAGCGCAGTTCGCAGCTCCCGAGCGGCGGTGCGCAGGCCTCCGACCACTGCCGACCGCAGCCACGCCATCGTAGGCCCGATGACGCTGTGGCCTTTGCCGTGGCCGTGCGTTAAGCCCCGACCCTGTGCTTCGAAAGGCGCTTGCACATCAGTGGTGCCTGGGGCCACGCACGGCTGCAGAGTCGCTGCCACGTCGTCCTCCGTTGTCACCGCCTGTCGGGCTAGCGTTGTGCGGCCAACAAACAGGCGCTCTAAGCCGATGATGTAGCGGTAGTGAAGCTCCGTCATCAGCAGGAAGAACTTGGCCTGCGCCCGCGGGTCTGCTGCCACTATCTGGTGCATCCGCTCCAGAGAAGGCATGGTCGGAGCTGGACTCCGCAGGTCAGGGCCAGCAGGCTGAGAAGCGCCACCGGCTCTGGCCACCGCGCCAACCGCGCCCCCGCGAATGTCTAAGTGGCTCCGCTTTCCGGGCCCTTCGTGGAGTTGGAGGACCAACGGGCTGTACGTGTCTGCGAAGTTCGGTGTGACGAAGAAGCCGGCCGCGCCGAACTTGAGGTTGTTGCCGTGCCCGTCGAAGCGGAGTGCGGTTTTCCGCCCCTCCGTGCCAGGGACATCGGAAGTGCTAAGTAGCAACGTCCTGAGGGCAGTCTTGACCTTGGCAGGCATGCCCGGGCGTGAAATGGCGGAGCCGATGCGGTCGGCCGGCTTAGCGATGTTTAGCGCCTCCATGAAATCCTCCGCCGACGCCTCTGACAGGGTCTGGAGGTCAGTGCCGAAGCCTTTCCTGCCAATCGCCGCCCGAGTGCCTTTCAAGAGCCGCAGCCGGCGGATCACGTCGCCGAAGACGGCAATCAGCTCTGGCGAGCTGAAGCGGCTCTGGCAAGCTGCCTCGTGGGGCTCCTCGTCGGTCGCGAGAGAGTACTCGAGCTCCTCCAGGTTGATGAGGCGCCGTGCGACCTGTTCGAACAGCATGGGCCGCTCCCGCTCGAGGTTCGGCGCGCCGTCCCCGAACCAGAACTCTGTGTAGCACGCCGGCCAAGACCTGCTGTCGAAAGAACTCAA
>CAUYUJ010006638.1:37500-52235 GCA_963575745.1 Prorocentrum cordatum
CGTGGCCCCGTAGGGAGCTCCCCCGAAGGCCCGAGCGCCACCGCCCGCATGCGCCAGCCACACTCACGTCGCCCCCCCCCCACACGTTTTGTGGCCCCATAGGGGGCTCAACCGAAGGCCGCATATGGCAGGGTTCGCATGCGCCCGCGCCATTCTTTTCGGCACACGCTCACGCGGTTCGTAGCCACATAGGGAGTTACCAGTCCTTCGTGCGAGCTGCCTTGCGGTGCGCACAGCTGCCTGTGGTTGGGTTTTTCGCCAAATATTCGATGGCCCCGAGGCCCCGAGGGGGATCCCGAGAAGCCCTGAGAGGCTCATGGGAAACCCGACCTAAGAGGCCCGATGGGCCGAGGCCCTGGGAGCTAGGCCCGAGAGGCCGAGGCCCAAGGAGGCCGAGGCCCATGAGGCCCTGAGAAGCCCTGGGAAGCGCTAGAGGCAGAGGTCTAGGAGGCCTAAGGGGCCCGAGAGGCCTGAGGCCCTACGAGGCCTAAGGGGCCCAAGAGGCTTGAGGCCCTAGGAGGCGTAAGAGGCTTGAGGTCCTAAGAGGCCCGAGGTCCTAAGGGGCCCGAGGCCCTACGAGGGGGCCCGTCGGGAAGCCATTTTGGCTCGAGGCGGACCCCGACGCCTGGCGGGCGTCGAACCCGACGCCCAACCCGACGCCCAGCGCCCAGCGGCCGATGCGTGGCGGGGTGGAGCACTTGGTGGAGGCGCTGGGCAGCGCGCCGCAGAAGCGGAGGAGCGCCCTCTGCGACTGGACGCAGCAGGGCAAGAAGATAGGCCGTATGATTTATAAACCCAAACCGATTCCGACACTTCGTTCATCACCCGACGCCGCCTTCCGTTGGAGGGCGGCGCGGGGTGATGATGAGGAGCGTCGGAAGTAGCTTGGGTTTAGATCATGAAGGGGGGCTCTGCGAGTTCATCGAGGAGACGGGCTGGTGGCGGGTCATCCAGCAGCTCGCTTCCGTGGACCCAGAGCTGCTGTGGGACCTGGGCGACTACGAAGCGGCCGTCCACAAGGCGCACGGATGGTGGGGAGAAAGGAGGAGGAGGAGGAGAAGGAGGAGGAGGAGGAAAAGGAGGAGGGGGAGGGGGAGGAGGAAAAGGAGGATGAGGAGCAGGAGGAGGGGGGGGGTGGGGAGGAGCCCGGGGGAGGAGGAGGAGGGTGGAGTAGGAGAGGGAGATGAAGAGGCGATGGCAGAGAGGGCGGGGCGGGCGGGGTGAGGGAGGAAAGTAGGCAGGAGGGGTGGGTGTGAGGGGGAGCAGGAGGCAGGGGGGGAGGTGGAAGGGGGAGGAGGTGGAAAGGAGAGGAGGCCGGGGAAGTCTCGGGGAGTGACGTTGGAGGGAGGCTCTCCTAGTACTCCTCCGAGGAGGAGGAGGGAGGAGGAGCAAGGAAGGGGAGGAGGCCGACTAGGTGCTGCCGAACTTGGACGGCCCCAGCGTGTGCGCCGAGGCCTCGAAGCTGCTGACGATGATAGCTGGATGGCGGCGCGTCCAGAGGCGCTCTCCCTCATCCTCCTTTTCGTCTTTGTCCTCCTCCACCTCGGTCGTCTCCTTCTCCTCCTCCTCCTCCTCCTCCTCCTCCTTCGTCCTTGTCCTCCTCCTCCTCCTCCTCCTTCTCCTCCTCCTCCTCCGCCTCCTCCTCGTGGATGGTCGACTGTCGGTCGTCCTCCTTCGTCGATCGTCTATCGTCGATCGTTCATTGATCGCCGATCTTTTGGCGATCGTCCGTAGTCGGTCGTCGATCGTCGATCGTCGGTCGTCGATCGTCGGTCGTCGATCGTCGGTCATCGCGTTCGTCGTCGTCGCGTTCGTCGTCGTCGTCGTCCAGCAAGGCTGGGCTACACCGTGCCGCGGAGCCTCAAAAAGAAGATGGCCTCGGCACCCGCGCTTGGGGAGACGCCCGTTCTGCGGCCGAAGGCAAAGGCACCCGTGCTGGAGAAGAAGCTGCAGCAGATATGGGAGGCATCTGATGACGACGCTGACAGCTTCTTACCAGACAGCGGTGGGCCGGCGCCAAATCTCCTCTTCCACCCCTCCTTCCCCTTCGGGGAGGGGTTTACCCCTCCCCCTACCCCCTCCCCTGGACCTGGGTAATCCACCATATACCCCAAGAGGGGGAGGATGTAGGAGGAGGACGAGGGGGAGCAGGAGGAGGAACAGGAGGATGAGGGGGAGGAGGAGGAGGAGGAGGAGAAGGAGGAGGAGGAGGAGGAAGATGAGGAGGAGATGGGGGAGGGCGACGACGTGGAGGACGAGAAGGAGGTGAAGGAGAAGGAGGAGGAGGAGGAGGAGGAGGAGGAGGAGGAGGAGGAGAGGGAGGGGGAGGAGGGAGGAGGAAGAACAAGAGGAGGAGGAGGAGGAGGAGGAGGAGGAGGAGGAGGAGGAGGAGGAGGAGGAGGACAATGGTGAGCTTGGGGCCTCTTGGGCCGTCTTTGGGGCCTCTTGGCGATCCTGGGGGCCTCTTGCGTATCTCGGGGAGCCTCTTGGGGCCTCTCGGAGGTCTCTTGGGGCCTCTTGGGGGTCTCTTGGGGGCCTCTTTGGGCCATCTTGGGGCCATCTTGGGACCTCTTGGGGCCTCCTGGGCGCTTCTTGGACGCTCCAACGCGTTGCCGCGCCCTTTGTTCTTCTGCATGCTCCCCCGCTTCCCTCATCACCTCCACTCCCCTGGGGCTCATTTCTGGACGGGCTGGTGGGGATACGCGAAGCGTTTAGAATTTGTCGTCGTGTCCGTCGTCGCCGTCGTCATTGGTCGTCGGCGCCCTTGTCCCCGTCGTCGTCGTCGTCGTCGTCGGTCATTCGTCGTCGTAGCCGTCGTCGTCTTCCTCGGTCGTCGTTGTCGCCGTAACCTTCGCCATCTTCGGTCGGTCGTCGATCGTCAATCGTCGTCGGTCGTCGTCCTTCGTCGTCCCTCGTCGATCGTCGGTCGTCGTTCGGGGATCGTCGGTCGTCGTTGGTCGTCGATCGTCGACCGTCGGTCGTCCTCCTTCGTCGTCCGTCGGTCGTCGATCGTTCGTTGATCGTCGACCGTCGACCGTCGGTCGTCCTCCTTCGGTCGTCGAGGCAGCGACGATGCGCTGGAGAACTGCGCGCAGGAGGACGTCGCGCCGCTAGAGAACTGCGCGCAGGAGGACGTCGCGCCGCTCGACGACGACGACGCAGAATATATGATATTGCAGAGCTGGGCATACCGCAAGGTGGACTCCTTCGCGGCCGACGCCGCCTTCGCGTCGTCGAACGGGCGCGCGGTCTTCGTATGGGACGACGGTGACCGTTGGTTGCACGACAAGATGATGTTCGACGACGCGGTCGACCCGAAGGCGGCGTACAAGCAGGCGTCCCTCCCCTCCTCCTCCTCCGCCTCTTCCCCCTCCTCCTCCTCCTCCTCCTCCTCCTCTTCCTCCTCCTCTTTGCCCTCCCCCTCCTTCCCGCCTCTTGCCGTCGCTCGGACGTTCATTTCCCGTGCATGTTTCGGTTTCATGAGTGATGTTTCCCTACCCAGGCTCTGCCTAGAAGGGTTCTTACCCTGTGTGCTTAATGGGGCCTGGCAGTGGAGCCCGCCCCAGACGGATCCCCCAGGATCCGCCCCGCGGCTCCCCCAGTCCCCTGGGAGCTTTAGCTTCAGCCTTAGCTAAATATTATCTTAACTTTAGATTAGCGTTAGCTTAACGTTAGCTCAGGTTTAGCTTAGCTTTATCTTAGATTTAGCTTAGCTGTAGCTTAGCCTCAGCTTATATTTAGTGTAGCTTCAGCTTAGCTATAGCTTAGCGTTAGCTTAGCTTTACCGTCGCTATACCTTATATTTAGCTTAGCTGTAACTTAAAGTTAGCTTTAGCTTAACGTAAGATTAGATTATCCAGTTTCAGCTTAGCTTCAGCCTAGCTTCGGCATAGCTTTAGCTAAGCTTTAGCTTAGCGTTAGCTTAGCTTTAGCTTAGCTTTAGCGTACCGTTAGCTTAGCGTTAGCTCAGCTTTAGCTTAGCGTTAGCTTAGCTTTAGCGCAGCTTTAGCGTAGCTTTTTTATGGACCTCAACTTAGCTTCAGCTTAGCTTTACCGTAGCTTTACCTTAGATTTACCTTAACGTTACCATAGCTTTACCTTAGATGTAGCTTAGGTTTAGCTTAGTTTTAGCTCAACGTTAGCTTCGCGTTAGCTTACCTTAAGCTTAGCTTTATCCAGCTTTAGCTTCGCTTTAGCTTAGCTTTAGCTTAGCTTTGTCTTAACTTTCGCTTATATTTAGCTCAGCTTTCCTGTTACTGCTAATGCTGTTTTCCTAGGGGCTCCACGTATGGTCGCAATGGGAAAATGTTGCTCGATGGTACAGGATGGTCCTCGATGTTTCGCAGAAACAAAAAACACGTCCGAGCGATGATAAGGCCCCCCCCCTCCCCTCCTCCCCCTTCCCATCCAGGCCCGAGCGGAGGCCAAGAAGAAGGCCGCGTGCGAGGCCCGAGCGGAGGCCAAGAAGAAGGAGCCGTTCTCCCTCCCTGTTCGTCGTTATCCTCCTCCTCGGTCGTCGTCGTCGCCGTAGTCTTCGTCGTCTTCAATCGGTCGTCGATCGTCGGCCGTCGTTCGACCGATCGTCGGTCGTCGCCGTCGTCGTTCGCTGATCGTCTGTCGTCGGTCGGCGGTCGTCGGACGTTGTCGGTCGTCGATCGTCGATCGTCTGTCGTCCTCCTTATTCGTCGATCGTCGATAGTCGGTCGTCGATCGTCGATCCTCGGTCGCCGTCGATTGTCAATCGTAGGTCGTCGATCGGTGGTCGTCGTCGATGCGATGCTCGCTCCTCCTCCTCCTCCTGCTCCGTATCTCCTCCTCCTCCTCCTCCTCCTCCCCATCCTCCGCTTCCTCCTCCTCCTCCACCTCCTGTCCCTCTCGTTATCCTCCTCTTCCTCCTCCTCCTCCTCCTCCTCCTCCCCAGGACGACGGCGACCTCGCAGTGGCGGCCGCTGGCAAGGGCAAGGACAGGGCCAAGCACGCGGGCAACGCTGAGGACGGCGACGGCGACGGCGCAGTGGCGGCCTCTGGCAAGGGCAAGGGCAAGGCCAAGCGCAAGAGCAACACCGAGGACGGCGACGGCGACCTCGCAGTGGCGGCCGCTGGCAAGGGCAAGGGCAAGGGCAAGGCCAAGCGCAAGGGCAACACCGAGGACGGCGACGCCGACGGCGCAGTGGCGGCAGCTGGCAAGGGCCGTGGCAAGGCCAAGCGCAAGATCAACACCGAGGACGGCGACGGCGTCGTGGCGGCCGCTGGCAAGGTGGGCAAGGGCGCGGCCAAGCGCAAGAACACCACCGAGGACTGCGACGGCGACGGCGAGGCGGCCGCTGGCAAGGGCAAGGGCGCGGCCAAGCGCGCGGGCAACACCGAGAAGGACGGCGACGGCGACGGCGAGGCAGGCGCTGGCAAGGGCCGCGGCAAGGCCAAACACGCGGGCAACACCGACAAGGACGGCGACAGCGGCAAAGACATGAACGAGATGATCAAGGACGCCCGCGCCTTGTGCCGCAAGTACGGGCACTACAAGGTCCGAGGACGTGCAATTGGAAGGAATGAGGAGAATGAGGAAGGGAGGAGGAGAAGGAGGAGCAGGAGTAGGAGCAGAAGAAATGCGAGAAGGAGGAAAGCAATAGTAAGGAGTAAGGGTCACCGACAAGGTCCGAGGGCCGAGGGGGAGGGGGGATGATGATAGTAGGGGGACTCGGGAAGAGAGGAAGGAGACAGGACGAGGAGGCGGTGAGATGAGCGCAGCCTCCTCCTCATCCGCCTCGTCCTCCTCCTCCTCCTCCTCCTCCTCCTCCTCCTCCTCCTCCTCCTCCTCCCCCCCCTCCTCCTCCTCCTCCTCCTCCTCCTCCTCCCCCCCCCCCCCTCTCCCCATCATCAGCCTCATGCTCATCCTCCTTCTCCTCCTCCTCCTCATCCTGCTTCGCTCCCTCCATCCTCCTCATCCCTCTCCTCTCACGGCTCATCATTTGCCTCCTCTAGGTCGGCGTCTCGCCGCGCCCGAAGATCAACGGCTGGGAGGTCTACATCAAGTCGAGGACGAATCAGGTGTGGACCAAATTCAGCAACCACAAGGTGCAGGTGGCGGGTAGCATCAACGGCACGGTGTTGTGGGCCAACCAGCACATGATCGAGATGGTGAAAGGCGAGGTCGAGCTCCACCAGAGGGGCGTGGAAGGGGTGCTGCACACCGAGCTGCCCGACATGGGCGACGCTGGCAGCTGCGGTGGCGAGGAGGCGGCGAGCGTCATCGACCTCGAGCGCAGCGACATGAGAGGCGAGGAGGCGGCGAGCGTCGTCGACGTGAAGGACGATGAGGGCGGCGGCAACGGCAGTGAGAAGGACGACGGGGGCGGCGGCATCGGCCACACGAAGGAGGATCATGGCGGCGGCATCGGCCAGTGGCAGAGCGAGGAGGATCACTGCATCGACCACGGGCAGGACAAGGAGGGCGACGGCATCGGCCACGAGAAGGACAAGGAGGGCGACGACATCGGCCACGAGAAGAACACGGCGGGCGACGGCATCAGCATCGAGAACCTCGCCGACTTCGGGGACGACGTGCCGCCGTGCGACACCCAGGTGGAGGACGGCGTCGACGCGCCGCCGCGCGACACCCAGGTGGAGGACAGCACGCAGCAGGTGCTGGACGACGAGACGGCGGCGAAGCGCCGCCGCCTGACTGGCCCGCAGTAGCCAGGCGAGCCAGGCTTCCAGGAGGGGGCCCCCAGAAGGAGGCCCAGGAGGAGGAGGGACAGAAGCAGGAGGAAGAGGAGGAGGAGGAAGAGGAAAGAGTGAGGAGGGATGAGGAAGAAGGATAGAGAAGGAAGGAGGAGGGAGGAGGAGGGAGGAGGAGGGGGAGGGAGGAGGAGGAGGAGGAGGAGGAGGAGCAGGAGGAGCAGAGGAGGACAGGAGGAGAAGGAGGAGGGCGAGGGAGGGTCTCCGGGACCTCCAAGGACCTCGAAGAGCCTCCGAACGCCCCCGAGGGCCTCCGAACAACCCCGATGGCCTCCAAAGGCCATCGAACGCCCCCGAGGCCCTCGTCTCTCCTCCTCCGCACGGGCCTCCGCCCTCGGTCCCCCCCCCCCGCGTGCCTGGACTTTCAGGGGGGCGCCTCGAGCGACGAGGCGCCTGCGGCCAGCGCCTCGAGCGACGAGGCGCTGCCGCATCAGCTCGCTGCGCGAGCGTGGGGATCATCCTCCTCCTCCCCCTCCTCGACCTCCCCCTCCTGGCCCTCCTCCTCCCCCTCCTCCTCCTCCTCCTCCTCCTCCTCCTCCTCCTCCCCCTCATCCCCCTCCTCCTCCTTCCCTGCTCATCCCCGTCCTCGCTCCTCGCTCACCTCCTCCTTCCCTTCTCCCCGTCCTTCCCCTCGCCGTCGCCTTCGACGTCTTCGTCGTCGCCTCCTCCTCCTCCTCCTGCCTCGTTTCCTCCTCCTCGTCGTGTTCGTCGTCACCTCGCCGTCGTAGTCGCCGACCTGGGGGAGGCGGAGGAGTGGGGGATTTCGAGTATGCTGTGTGGTGTGTGTGTGTGCGAAGTGTTTGCGTGGGTGTGTAGCGCGCACTGGAGGAGGAGTTGGGGGATCCCCTCCCTCCCGTCGTCGGAGAAGGATGAGGATGAGGAGGGCGAGGATGGGTGGAGGAGGTCGGGGCTCGAGACGTCCCAGGATCGGAGTGTTCATCCACGGGCTTGCTCGTCGCGGCGACTGGATTCCCTTCGAGATCCTGCCAGAAGGCACCCGTGGGTCGGCGTCGACGCTCGACTCCGCTCCCTCGTCCCTCTCGTCCCCCCTCCTTCCGCTTCCCCTCGCTCCCCTCCTCCCTCTTCCGTCCCCTCGCCTCCTCCCTCCCCCCCCCTCCCTCCCCCGCCTTCCCCTCCTTCCACCGCCCTCCCGCGTGCGGCCACCCTCCCCCCGTCTGCACCCACCCTTCCCCCCTCTCTCAAGCCTTGCCCTCCCTCCCCCATCATCCCTCCCCCCCCCTCCCTCCCGCTTCCGCTACAAGTATTCAATATGCAAACATACACAAACACATCAACACATATCTAATGGCATTCGGCTTATTCCGCCACCGCGCCTGGCCCTTTGGGTGCATCTTGGGTGCATCTTGGGCCCACTCTGGGCCCTCTTGGGGGCCTATTGGAGCTCCGTGGGGTCTCTCGGATGCCTCTTGGGTGCCTCTTGGGGGCTTCTTGGGGCTTGAGGGGAGGGGGGCGCTCGAGTTCGGGGCCCCCATCGGAGGCCGCGATCCTCGCGAGTGGTGTCTGGGGCTATGCACATAGCCCCACCCCAGCCCCCCCCCTCCCCCCCCCTCCCCCCCTTCCCCAGAGTCACGCGGCAAGCTGCGGGAAGGCGCATGGGGTCGCGCGGGAAGCCCCAGGAGATTTGAGAGCGATGGCCCCATCAGGGTTGAGGACTGAGGCCCAAGGGATGATACACGCGACCTTCGGATACGCCCACTCCGTGCCCAGAGGCACGGCGGCGGAGCAACCATATCACATGCTGCTATGCCCAGGCACGTAATACCCGATACGGCCACAACAACAAGCAATAGACGACAGCAGCAAGCATCGGCGGACATGCGAAGCCACGCGCAGACAATCACGGACACACGAACGCAAGGCACGACATCGACGGACATGCGAAGGCAGCAGCAGACACACATGGACATGCAAGGGCACGTAGAGACAGGGACGGACATAGTCGGACATGCGAAGACAATAACAGACATCGACGGACAAATAAGGACACCTGGGGACACGCGAAGACAAGGAGCGACATCGGCAGACATGCGAAGACAACAGCAGACATCAACGGACAAAGACTGACACCTAGGGACACGCGAAGACAAGGAGCGACACTGGCAGACATGCGAAGACAACAACAGACATCAACGGACAAAGACAGACACCTAGGGACACGCGAAGACAGGGGGCGACATCGGCAGACATGCGAAGACAACAACAGACATCGACGGACAAAGACAGACACCTAGGGACACGCGAAGACAGAGAACGACATCGACGGACATGCGGAGGCAGCGCCAGACATCGACGGACAACGAAGGACACCTAGGGACATGCGAAGACAGGGAACGACATCGACGGACATGCGAAGACAGGAACAGACATCGGCGGACAAACAAGGGCGGATACCTAGGGGCACGCGACGGCAGAGAGCGACATCGACGGACACGCGAAAACATGGGCCGACATCGAGGGCCACGGAAGGCCCAGTAGGGGAGCGCAACGACAAGTAGGGGCGCGCAAACGCAAATGGGGACACGCGCAGCCTGCTGGCCTCGTCAGGGCCTCCAGGGGAGCTCTGTTGGCCACTTGGGGCCATCTTGGGGCGGTCTGAGAGCGTCTTGGAGCATCTTCGGGGCTGCGTCGTGGCATCTGGAGCTATCGTGAGCGATCCTCGAGGTCACCTTGGGCTCTTGGAGGCCCTCTCGGGGCCAACTCGGGCGAAGCACTACCGTCCGACGCCTCGCGGACCCCCCGTCCAAGCCCAGGGGCAACCGCCCCCCCGCAAGGGGTGAATGGGCGGTGGGAGAGGAAACGCCCTAAACCACCGACGCCCTGAGGGCTGGGGGGGGGGGCTATTATTATTATTGCTACTACTGCGACTACTATTACTTTTCTATTACTACTACTACTACTACTACTACTACTACAACTACTACTACTACTACTACTACTACTACTACTACTACTACTACCACTACTAGTACTACGACTACGACTACGACTACGTGTACTACTACTACTACTACTACGACTGCTACTACTACTAATACGACCACTACGACTACTACTACTATTACTACTACTACTACTACTACTACTACCACTACGACTACTACTACTACTGCTACTGCTGCTACTATTATTACTACTACTACTACCACTACTACTACTACTACTAACTACTACTACGGCTTCGGATGCTACTACCACGACTAGTAGTAGTAGTAGTAGTAGTAATGCTACCACTACTACGACTAGTACTACGACTGCTACGACTGCTACTACTACTACTACTACTACTACTACTACTACGACTACTACTACTACGACTGCTACTACTACTACTGCCAGTATACTAGTATACTAGTGTAATGCTGCTACTACTACTACTACCACCACCACTACTTCTACCACTATTACTACTACTAAAACTACTACTACTACTACTACTACTACTACTACTACTATGACTACGACTACGACTACTACTACTGCTACTACTACTACTGCTGCTACTACTACTACTGCTACTACCCACTACCTACTACTACTACGGCTACTACTGCTACTACTACTACTACTACTACTACTACTACTACTACTACTACGACTACGGCTACTACTACCACTACTACTACTACCACCACTACTACTACTACTACTACTACTACTACTACTACTACTACTACTACTACTACTTCTACGACGACCACTACTACTACTGCTACCGCTACTGCTGCTGCTGCTGCTACTACTACTACTACTACTACTACTACGACTAATACTACTAGTACTACTACGACTATCACGAGTACTAATACTACGGCGACTACTACTACTACTGCTGTTACTTCCCCTACTACGACTACCATTACTAATACTACTACTGCTGTTGCTGCTGCTGCTGCTACTACTACTACTACTGCTGCTGCTACTACTACTACTACTACTACTACTACTACGACCCCAAGAGCGCCCCAAGAGGCGACATGGGAGGCCCCCGATGGGGCAACGTGAATTAATGGACCACCCTTCTGTGATCGATGTTCCCCAAAAGGGCCTCTATAGAGACGACTTGGGCCCCCCTTTGGGCCCTGCGCACGGGCGGCCGCAAGGCCCACGATCCCACAGAAACGCCCCAAGAGACCCCCAAGACGCCACCAGGAGGCGGAAGAAGACAAAAAGGAGGAAGAGGAGGAGGAGGAGAGGGCGAACAACTGCCGATGCCTGGCGTGGGATGGGCTGGTGGGGATGCGCGAAGCTCCACGAATATTGGTAGTAGTATGGTAGAACTAGACAATAGTAGTAGCAGTAGTAGTAGTAGTAGTAGTAGTAGCAGCAGCAGTAGTAGTAGTAGTAGTAGTAGTACTAGTAGTGGTAGTGGTAGTCGTAGTCGTAGTCGTAGTAGTAGTAGTAGTAGTAGTAGTAGTAGTAGTAGTAGTGGTGGTAGTGGTAGTAGTAGTAGTAGTAGTAGTAGTTGTTGTAGTAGTAGTAGTAGTAGGAGTAGTCGTAGTAGAGGCAGTAGCAGTAGCAGCAGTAGTGGTAGTAGTCGTAGTAGTAGTAGTAGTAGTAGTAGTAGTAGTAGTAGTAGTCGTGTATATATAATAGTATAGTAGTATGTAGTAGTAGTCGTAGAAGTGGTAGTCAGCACAGTAGTAGTCGCAGCCGTAGCCGTAATTAAAGTACAATGTAGAACGGGTAGCAGTAGCAGTGGCAGTAGTAGTTATGACATCAGCAAGAGAGCACGTAGGAGCAGTACACATTAATGTTGGTAAGTACAGTTGTAGTAGGGAGCAGGGCGACGCTCACTTTCTCTCTCTCTCTCTCTCTCGCTCTCTCTCTCTCTCTCTCTCTCTCTCTCTATCTCTTTTCTCTCTCTCTCTCTCTTTCTCTCTCTCTTCTCGCTCGCCTCTCTCTCATCTCTTCTTCTCTCCTCTCTCTCTCTCATCTCTTCTCGTCTCTCTCTCTCTTCGTCTCTCTTCTCTCTCTCTCTCCTCCTCTCGTCTCTCTCTCTCTCTCTCTCCTCTCTCTCTCTCTCTCTCCTTCCTCTCTCTACTCTCTCCTCTGCTCCCTCTCTCTCTCTCTCTCTCTCTCTCTCTCTCTCTCTCTCTCTCTCTCTCCCTGGCCAGTTGTTTCCCCTCCCTCTGTCGTCCAATAGGGGTCGTTCGGGTTTGTTTTCCCTGGGGTATACTGTCGTTCTCCCTCCATCTCCCTACGCATCGCGCTCGTGCCCTGGTTGTTTGCCTGTCCGTGCTTGTCAGCGTGCTGATTGCCTGCAGAGAAGCGCAAACTGCCGACGCCACGCGCTAGCCCCCGCGCGAATGCTCGCGGGGGCGCTGGCGCCGTCGGCAGGGGCTGCATGGACGCGCCCCTGGCCACGATTCACTTGAAGAATCGAGGAGGGCCAGGGTGGCGGGGGACGTGCTCTTGCTCATCCCGGGCTTCGTGCCCTGCGAGCTTGCGCAGACTCTCGGCGTCTCGGCGCGGGCAGGATCGGGCCCCCACGGAGCATCCAAGAAGCGGCGTTGAGGGGGGGGGCTTGAATTGCTGGTGCTGTTCGTTGCCTGCGCGTGTGCCCGCGCTCGCGTCGTGCTCTCTGCATGCTTGCCAGCGCGACAACTCAGTCGCTCGGCAGCGCTGCCCAAGCATGCGTCGGGCGGGGGGGGGGGCAACGACGCGGCCGCAGCGCCGCCGCCGCAAAGGGGCGCCGCCGCCAACGCGGCTGCGGAACGTCGACGAGACCTTCGGGCCCCCTGCCCCTGAGGCATTCACCCGCGGGAAGGATGAGCACCGACCCCGCGAGGTCAGGCGGCAGAGACGCACACCGCCCAGGCTGGCCGTTCAATTCAAGCGCCAGCATGTCATCGCCACGGCGCCCGCCCCGCGCCCCCTCGCCCCCCGCCAGCGCAGCAAAGGCCTGACACGCAGCGTAATAGACGCGCGCGAACTAGTGCCAGGGGGCCAGGGAGGGGGGCGCGCAGCGCTCGCCGCCACGAAAGGGCGGCCGCCCGACCCGATTCGCCAACTCGGCGCAAAGGAGCGCGGGAACATCGCGATCCTCCAGCGCAAGCGCGGAAGGACGAGGTGATCAGGAAGTGGGTGAGAAGGCGACTGCAGCCGCGGCGAACGCATGGGCGCAGATTCGGGCATCCACGGGGGTCGGCGCGCCGTTTGTCAGATGCAATTCCCCGCGCCTCTTGAGTCGCGTTCACCCGAAAAGGAGCGCGTTGTCTCGGCCTTAATGCTGGCCCGACGCAAGCGCCGCAAAACACTTGGCGCCCGCTAATCAAGTCGCGGCGGAGCGGGGGTCGGCTGCGTCTTGCTCAGGCATGGCCGAGCGCGCGAACCCAGCCACAACCCCCGCCCCGCGTTGCCGCGCGGCCCCGCGGCCGTCGGCGCACGCCGTCCTCATCCGCTTCCTTCCCCTCCCCCCCCCCCCCCCCCCCCCCCCCCCCCCCCCTCACCCCCCTCCTCCTCCTCCTCATCCTCCCTCCACTCCTCCTCCTCCCCTTCCCCTCCCCCCCCCCCTCCTGCCCCTCCTCCTCCTCCTCCCCCCTCCTCCTCCTCCTCCTCCTCCTCCTCCTCCTCCGCCTCCCCCTCCCCCTAGGTGGCTTGGCGCGGGCACCGCGGCTGTTTTGCCCCGCGCGCATGGACGCGCTGGAGGCGCCCACCAGCCTCTCCGCGGCCGCAGGGGCCAACTTGGCTGCGCAACGGATCCGCACCGCCGCCGCGGTGCGCACGCCCCTTCGTAGCCAGGCTGCTGTATACTACCCTGCTGGTCCTCTCGTCTCGCTTGACACTGGCGGCTCCGACGACTTTGCCTCGCGCTTGTCGGGCAGTGGCGTTGCTGCGGGTCGTGGGGGTGTTACTCGCGCTGGCCGCGCTGCTGCTGCTGTGCTATGTCGTGGCTTTCTCGAGGACCATTGCCGTGAAGTGCGCAACGGAGTCCGTGATGCCTTTCCTCTTGGGGGCGCAGCTGATGATTCTCAGGCCGTTCATCGATGCGACGAAGTGTGCCCACAATATGGTCGTGGTGCTCGTGTCGACGTCGTTCATGGACCTCCTGATGGCGCTCCTCCTCGCCCAGTTCCTGGGCCGCGTGGGCGAGTTTTTGGCCCGCGACCTTGGCATGGCGTTCCTCGGCCACTCCCTGGGCCCCCTGGGCGCGTCTTCAAGGTTGGGCCTCAATACATTGTTCGAGATGCCGTCCCTCGTCGAGTCCCTGGGCCTCGCGGGCGTCTCTTTCGCGCTCGGCCGTGGAATGGTGCTTTTCGCCCGCTCGTCGGGCCCCGAAGGCGCGCATTCAAGGCTGGACATGCGCCGACGAGTGCTGGGCCGCCTGGGGCAGGATGCCTAGGCGCTGCCTCAGATGACGTCAGGTGCTCGCTTCGTCGTGACCTTTGGCCCCAGCGGCCAGGGAGTGGCCTCGGTGGGCCCCCCTCGCCTGGAGGGGGGGGCACAGCCTGGCGGATGGCGCGGGCTGTGCCGCCCCAGGTGGCGCCGCACACCTGGTCCACGGGCAGGAGTCTAGAGGGGGCGGCCTCGGTGGTCCTCCTGCGTTTTGCGGTGGGCACGGCCTGGAGGATAGCACGAGCTGTGCTGCCCCAGGTGACGCCGCGCACCTCTGCTCCCAGGGAGTGGCCACTGTGGGCCCCCCTCGCGTTAAGGGGGGCACAGCCTGGAGGGTAGCGCATAGCGCTGTCCCAGGTGATGCCGCGCACCTGTCTGGAGCTCTGGGCTGACGCTTTCCTGCGTGCCTTCGCTTAGGCCGCGACGCGAGAGAGGTGCACTATCCTGTGTGCACCCCGCGTCGGCACCTTCGGCCTTGCCACTGCTATCTCTGCCTGTGCAGCTGGTACCCGAGATTCTTTAGGTGGGGCCCCAGCTTTTCCGCAGGCCAGCCAGGCTGCTAGCAGCTTAGCGCCTCAGGAGGGCGTTCGTGCACCGCGCGACGCTTCTCTTTGCAGTGCCGTATCCTCCCCCTCCTCCTC
>CAUYUJ010006639.1:0-12500 GCA_963575745.1 Prorocentrum cordatum
GCCGGCTCGGGCGTCGGAATCGGCCCGGGAGGCCTCCCGGGCGCCGGAAGCAGAAATTCAGCATTTTCAACAGAAAAAATTAAATTGGAATGGCCATTTTTCGGCGCCGCATCGGAACTCGATTTTCCGGCGCCGGCCGGAACCGGCTCCGGACCCGGCCCGAGCGCCGGCCCAGGCGCCGGCTCGGGCGTGCAGCCCGGGCGCCGGCGGAAATGATGCCAGCGCTGCAGCGGGAGCACGATTCGGAACGAGCGGGGCCCGAAAATGAGGCCGGCGCCTCAGCGAGAGCAGCATTTTGGGAAAAATTGCAGGCGAAAACCTAACTCCGGGGAAACCTGGTGTGTAAAAAACAGTAGCGGAGGGGGGCCCGACACTCCAAGACGTCATCAGGGGAGAGGAGAGTATTTTCATATTGAGTAATTGTAGAGGGAGGGAGGGAGGGAGGGAGGGAGAGATGGAGGAAGGGGTGGGTGAGGGGGGGTAGCGGGGGATGGACGGATGGATGGATGGATGGAAGGAGGGAGGGAGGGAGGGAGGATGCGGAGGGGGAGGGGGAGGGGGGGAGGGCAAGCTAGGTGCGCTCGCGTCATATCTGACGTTCTACCCCTCCTCCCATCCCTTACCATGATGTCGATCTTTTCTCGATTCGTATAGTCGGATTCGGATGTCGTAGCATAGCGTACCATTCCATGACATAGCATGGTGTTGAACATCAACGCGTAGCATGACATAGTATGGCGTGGCGACGCCCCAAAGTGCGGGGGGGGGCGTCTGCGGCCCACAAAATCAACAAACCGACACCGACTGTGTAATCAGTTCCAATGGTTTCTTCGGGAGGCCTTTTTAATTTCTAGATCTGGAGGCCTATGTGGAGGAACCGAAACTGTGCTGTGGCATGGCGCTGGAAATACTGACGCCAGCGCTGCAGCGGGAGCACGATTCGGAACGAGCGGAAGCGCGGAAATGAGGCCAGCGCTGCAGCGGGAGCACGATTAGGAGGACGGGGAGCCTGACATAGCATGGCGTGGCGACGCCCCAAAGTGGGGGGCTTCTGCGACCCCAGAAATCAACGAATTGACACCGAATGTGTAATCACTTCCGATGTTTTTTTTCGGGGGGGGGGGGGGGGGGGGCATTTTCTAGATTTTGGAGCCTATTTGGAAGGACCGAAAACCGTGCCGTGGCATGGCGCTGGAAATAATGACGCCAGCGCTGCAGCGGGGGCACGATTCGGAACGAGCGGAAGCGCGGAAATGAGGCCAGCGCTGCAGCGGGAGCACGATTCGGGACGAGCGGTGGCCCGAAATGAAGCCAACGCCTCAGCGAGATCATCATTCTGAAACAGAACCCAAGCGATAACCAGTTTCCCGGTAATCTTGTGTGTTAAAATCCGATGCGCGGAGGGGGGCCGGCCATTTCCAATACGTCTCCAGGGGAGAGAGGAGAGTATTCATATTGTGTAAATGTGGAGGGGGAGGTGGAGGGGGAGGTGGCGGAGGGGGAGGGGGAGGTGAGAGGGAGGGGGATGTGGATGAGGAGGAGGAGGAGGAGGAGGAGGAGGAGGAGGAGGAGGAGGAGGAGGAGGAGGAGGAGGAGGAGGAGGAGGAGGAGGAAGGGGAGGCGAGAGGAGGAGGAGGAGGAGGAGGAGCAGGAGCAGGAGCAGGAACAGGAACAGGAACAGGAACAGGAAAAGTAGGAGGATGAGGAGGAGGTGGAGGAGGAGGCGGAGGAGGAGGAGGAGGGAGGGAGAGAGGGAGGAACCGCGAATGGGGCGAGAATACCTATGTAATTCCAGACGCTTCGTGTAACCCCACCAGCCCACCCAGAAACGATGCCCAGACGAATTGCCCTGATCACTGATGTGGAGGAGCATGCGGTGGAACAAAGGGCTGGGTGTGGCGTCGTACCCCCCAAGAGGGGGAGAACGGAGGAGGATTCGGAGGAGGAGCAGGAGGAGGATGAGTAGGGAGAGGGGAATGCGGAGGAGGGAGGAGGAAGGAGGAGGAACAGGCGGATGAGGAAGAGGAGGTGGAGGAGGAGGAGGAGGGCGAGGCGAACGGTCAGAGGCCTCTCTAATGCTTCTCGGAGTCTATTCGGATTTCTTTCGAGAACTTCTTGGAGTCCTCTTGGGTTGTCTTGGTAAGCTCTTGGCAGTCCCGGGCTTGAGGCGTCTTGGGTGCCTATTGGGGGCCCGTAGGGGCTATCTTTGGAGCCTCTTGGGGGCCTCTTGGGGGCCTCTTGGGGGCCTATTGGAGCCTTCCGGGCACCTGTTGGGGCCGTCTTGGGGCCCCCTTGGGAGCCTCGGGGGCAATATTTGGACCATCTTGCAAGCGATCGATCAAAGGAGGGGGGCTCCTCAATTAGGGCCCCCCCCCCAGGAGGTCACAGCGTGACCAAAACCTTAGTCAATCAATGAGTTGGGCCTTAACGCCGAGGCCTCTTGGGGCGTCTTGGGTGCCTCTGGGGGGGCCTCTTGGGGCCTCTTGGGGGTCTCTTGGGAGCCGCTTGGAGGCATCTTGGGGGCCTTTAGGGGGCCTCTTGGGGCCTCCTGGGCACCTTGGGGCCGTCTTGGTGCACCCTTGGGAGCCTCGGAGCCATCTTGGGGCCACCTTAGATACGGGATCCAAAAGTATAAACCACCACCACCTCCCTCACCCCCTCCCGCTCCCAGGAAGGTGGAGAGAAGGATGAGGGCGGAGGAGGGTGGTGGAATGGAGGTGGTGGTGGTGGTGGTGTCTATTTTTGAGGCCCGCATTGGAGGTGATCGATCAACGGAGCGGCCGTAGTAAATTCGACCCCCCCCCTGGAGGCCAAGATGAGGCCAAAACCTTAGTAACAACAGTAATGTTGGTTTCCTCGCCGAGGCCCGCCTTGGACGCTCCAACGCCTCGCGAGAGGGCCCGTCCAGACCAAGGGGGAGGGGGCAGGGGGAGGGGTCAAGACTCCCTCCCCGCCCGCAAGCCGTCTCGCTCACTCCCACCCGCCCTCCCAACCATACGTAGCACCCGGAGTCTGGCCCGAGCTCAGCATATTCAGCAGTCTTCTTTGGATGGGCAGCTACTGGGGGCCAATGCGCCCGCCGCCCGCCGCCGCCGCCGCCGAGCCGCCGCCTCCGCCGCCGCGCCGCCCCGCCGCCGCCGCGCTGCCCGCGCCGCCGCGCGGCCGCGCCGCCGCCGCCGCGCCGCCCCGCCGCCGCCGCCGCCGCCGCGCCGCACTCCGCCGCCGTCGCCGCCGCGCCGCCCCCGCCGCCGCCGGCTCGCCGCTGCCGCCGCCGCCTCCGCCGCCGCCGCCGCCGCCGCCGCCGCCGCCGCTGCCCGCCGCCGCCGCCGCCGCGCCGCCGCGCCGCCGCAGCCGCCGCCGCCGCCCCGCCGCGCCGCACTCGCCGCGCCCCGCCCCGCCGCTGCCGCCCCCCGCTGCCAAATCGCCGCCGCCGTAGCCGCTGCCGCGCAAACCGCTGCCGCCACCGCCACCGCCGCTCCCGCAGCGCACCGCGCGCCGCCGCCGCAGCCGCCGCGCCGCCACCGCCGCCACCGCCGCCGCCGCCGCCGCAGCCGCCGCAGCCGCCGCCGCCGCAGCCGCCGCAGCCGCCGCCGCCGCCAAGTGTACGCTGTATTGTTTTTTGACAGTGGTGGTGGGGGGGAGGCCGCATCGGGTTGGCTGCGCATGCTCCGAATTTGGAGGCAGAGTGTGCTTCGCATGTTTTTTTTTTTTTTTTTTTTTTTTTTTTTTTTTTTTTTTTTTTTTTTTTTTTTTTCAGGGATGGTGTGGGGGGGCCCTCATGGTTCCTAGTTGGCTACCAGTCGCCTGGGGGAGGGGGTGTTTATGAATACGGAACAGTGATAAACACATTTTTCGGAAGTGAAAGAAGGGGGCTGGAACATGGAACCCACTAAACCACCGACGCCCAGAGGGCTGGTGGGATTCGTTTGGATTTGACAGAGGCTGTCGACAGAGCGCTACGTTCGGCTATCATCAAAACTCAAATTCCACGGGGCTTTTCTGCAGTGCATCGCCGTGCTCTGCGCCGTGATGAGGAGCACAAAGATTGCCTTCACTTTCGGCCGCCACGTCGGACTTCAAAACGCTCGAGCGGGGAATGCCGCAAGGCGCGCCGGAGTCGCCAATGTTGGTTCGTATGGTCACAAAGATGGCGTTGCGACCGCTGCTGCCCAACAGGCGGCCGCAGGGGAAAAACTGGTATCTTGGCAGCTTCTGGCTCGGTGCGTGTCGTTCTCGCACATGGTATCCTCTTGTTTCCCAGGGCTTCTCCCGAAACTCAAGCCAAGCTGGTGGCCTTTGTACGTAGAAGTTTTTTCTGTCGTGGGGCTCGGCGTCGGAGCCGTGAAAAGGCTCACCAGATTTATTGGCACCGCGGATGTTCGGAGGCTCCTGGGCCATGGCGAGCGAGGCGGTGCTTTGGCCAGAATCGATCGCTTCGGGTTGGAAGCATCCTTGACCTCCATGGAATAGGGGGGCAAGCGTGGAGTTTCGAATGCAGCAGGCGGGCAAGGTATACTGCCGCTGGGAAGCTGTCTCCCACTGCCAACTATGCCCATCCGAAGGAGGTGGTGAGCGCTGGGCTCGCAGACTGTTCTGGCATCGGTTCCGTGGCATGCGCAAACATAAAAGTCAGCAGGAGAACGAACACATGCATTCAACAGTTGGGCAGCAGAACGCATGTCCGACATTGCCAGGGCTCGCCGCCGCAGTGCTGAGACTGTCGGCGTCTGCTGGAGGCGCCTCCACGGGACTGGCCAGGCCGTCATGGAGGACGGGTGGCCTTGCAAACGCACAGGAGTTCGTTCGGCTACATCGTTTTGCTGGACATCTCGCGCGCATGGGACCTGGCATCGTTCGGACGTGTGCATTTGTTCCCCTGCTGGGGCCATCGAGGAACACCCTGGTTCATCTGGCTAAACAAGCACGCGCGAAACCGAAACGTGCACGGGGAATGGACGTCCGAGTGATGGCAAGGGGCGTCATCTGCACAGGTGCCGTGCGCACCCAGTGTTTCGCGTGGTGGAGGCACTGGCAAGGCCGGCCTTTTGGGCCGTTTCAGGGCCATCTTGGGCACCCTGGAGCTCTCTTGGGCCACCTCGGTGCCCTTTTGGGCCGCGCCTTGGGCTGGGCCTCTTGGGGCACTCTTCCTGCGGCCTCCAAACAACTCGCGGGATAGCGCGCGGGAGCGCGCGCCAGCACATGGCACGCCCCAGAGAATCTGACAGGGGGAGGGCGGGGTTGCCAGCCTCGTTATTCACGCCACGGGGCCCGCTGCTTACACGCCCTGCCACATGTGTCGCAGCACTGCGTGTGTGTGTGTGTGTGTGGAGTGGATGCAGGCGGGTGGGTGTGCGCAGGTGCGTGCGCGTGCGCGTGCGTGGTCGGGCGTGCGCACGCGAGGAGGATGGAGTCGGGAGGAAAAACAGCAGGAGAGACACAGTTATGAACAAAGGGGGAGCAGAAGAATCAAGACGTTTCCCCGAAACCGCCCGCGATGCGTTAAGATGCTCGTTGAAATCTCATTGGGAACAGTGCTCCACTGATCTCCACCGACTGTAGGGGCATCGACCTCCCGAGGAGGGGCAGGATTACCCCCCACGCCACCCCAGAACCGCCCCCAAACTGTAATACCTTCCCTCCCCCTCCAGCCTTCGATCTTCGGGTGGGGGCGTCGAGACCCCCACTTGGCACCGCCTGGACCCTGAGCCCCCCCCGCGCAGGAACCAGCGGGAGACCCGATGGCCCTGCTGCCAGCTGGCGCCGCGGACGGCGGCGGGCGCAGCCGGGTCAGCTTCGCCGAGCCCAACCTGGAGAGCGAGGGGCGCCAAGTGCACAGCCGCACGGGAGGAGGAGGAGGAGGAGGAGGAGGAGGAGGAGGAGGAGGAGGAGGAGGAGGAGAGGAGGAGGAGGAGGAGGAGGAGGAGGAGGAGGAGGGAGGAGGAGGAGGAGGAGGAGGAGGAGGAGGAGGAGGAGGAGGAGAGAGGAGGAGGAGGAGGTGGAGGAGGAGGAGGAGGAGGAGGAGGAGGAGGAGGAGGAGGAGGAGTTCCGGGCCATGCCAGCGGGGGGGGGCAGTGTGGGCGCGGGCCGAGGTCCCTCGGTCGCCGGCAGTGGGCCTCACGTGCTGCGGTCGGCGCTGCGGGGGAGCGCGCCAGGTCTCGGCCAGCGCCTGGGGCCCTGGAGGTGCCCGAGAGAAGCCCTCGTGTTCCCGAGCTCGCCTCTGTGAGCAATGGCGACGTCGGGGAGCGATGGCCTCGCGCTGGGAGCGCCAACCGTGGGCCGAGGAGGTGCCCTGCCAGGGGTCGTTGCAGGTCTGTGGTTCACCACCCACCCAACCACCCCAACCCAACCCGAAGGCTCAGATTTACCCTCGATTTCTAGTGGGGGGGGGGGGTCCGGGAACGTCGAAAAAGCACATATGGAGCCCATACCCCCCCCAACCCGAAATTCGGGTCTTCGGGTTGGGCTGGGGTGGTCTGGTAGGTAACTCAGTAGTTGGCGCCCTTCCAGGACCTGGGCGCCGCGGTGGGCGCCGCGGAGCGGCGGGCCAGCCAGTCCAGCAGCTGGCAGGGCCTGGGGCTCGCCATGCCGAGGGCGGGTGAGGACACGGGCTCTGGATTCTCGCACGCTTTCCGTGGCGTAGCCTCTCTGAGCCTTTGCCTCTTGAGCGCGGGCCCCAGTTCCGCAGGAACTGCAGCCAGCGCCGAGGACGGGTGAGGACACGGGCTCTGGATTCTCGCACGCTTTCCGTTGCGTAGCCTCTCTGAGCCTTTGCCTCTTGAGCGCGGGCCCCAGTTCCGCAGGAACTGCAGCCAGCGCCGAGGCGAGAACGCCAGGGCGCTTTGGGAGGGGGTTCAAATCAAATAAGTGTTCAGTCGTTCACATTCAACAGCGGCTCCTGTCTGATACTTCTTCACCATTTATTCAACATCGCGCCCTCGCGCGGGACGTTCTTACAATGTATACAGGAATCGCGCCCTCGCGCGAGATTGCTCCGCAAGTTACTTCCAAGCCGCGTCCAGGACACTCAGACATCACGCCCTCGCTTTGGATCTCATCGCGATTGACTCACGAAAAACGCTATCCGTCGAGACGTCCCCGTGATCCATACGGGACTGACGCTTCAGCGACCCGCGTGCTCGACCCGACCGCCCGGGCCCGTTCGCCTCGCCCCTCCGTCAGGGTCCGCCCGCCCGACCCCCCCCGTCTGGTTCTGCCAGCTGCTTGCTGCTCCGAGCCCGCCTCCTGCTCATCTCTCTGGTGCTCCATCCTTCTCCTTCCCCCCCTTGTCCCTTCCATCCTCCCTCTCTTCTTCTGTTTCAGGGGCTGCGCCAACTGCAGGTGGCAGGTAACCGGATCCCCCAGACGAGAAGCATTGAAACAGCAGGCGGGGAGGGGCCGAACTTTACGATCCTCTCCAAGGTTCCGATCGTAGCTCGGGTTGTGAGGACGTCTCCGGCGAAACGCGATCCAGACATCCCAACATCGATATCTCCAGGATAAAATTGATTCTCCCGCCTGGACCTCGAATTCCATTATCCCTAGGGGATTATTATCACCAGTTTATGGTGAAGGAAGATCTGCCCCCAGGGGGGGGTACGACCGAAGATGAAGAGGGCGTGTATCGAGGGTTGGGGTATACATGTTGAGGGACACGCGAGCAGGTAAGAGCGAATAATCTTAGTGTTGCTGTAGTAGTGTTGCTGTTGTTGCTGTTGTTGTCGTTGGTGTTGTTGTTGTTGTTCTTGT
The DNA here is from genome assembly GCA_963575745.1 of Prorocentrum cordatum. Taxonomy (NCBI): domain Eukaryota; class Dinophyceae; order Prorocentrales; family Prorocentraceae; genus Prorocentrum; species Prorocentrum cordatum. Next base: position 7,747 of record CAUYUJ010006639.1, read on the forward strand.
TGTTGTTGTTGTTGTTGTTGTTGTTGTTGTGGTGGTGGTGGTGGTGGTGGTGGTGGTGGTGGTGGTTGTTGTTGTTGTTGTTGTTGTTGTTGTTGTTGTTGTTGTTGTTGTTTGATCCTCATGTATGCAAACATACTTGTATCATTGTTGTTGTTGTTGTTGCTGCGGTTGTTGTTTTTGTTGCTATCGTTGTTGTTGTGTTCTCATTCCATGAAAACACATATTGTTGTTACCCCCAGTTCACATCGAGTTTTTCATTAAACGTTCTCACTCTATGGCTTGCATCTTTTTACAAAGGAAAGCCTTGATGCTCAGGTTGTGTTGTTGGCCCCCCCGTTTGCAACAACAACGGTTCCCGCCTGATACTTCACAATGTATTCCCAAATCGCGTTCTCGCGCGGGCGGTCACCATGTATGCAGAAATTGCGCTCTTGCGTGGACTTCCTTGCGATTTATTTGAACGCCGCGCCCTCGACGCTCAGGAATCGCGCTCTCGCTTTTATTTTTCTCGCGAATCACCTGGAAATCGCACTATCGCTTGAGACCTCCTCGCGATTCATGCAGGACTCACGCTTCAGCAACCCGCCTGCTCGACCTGGCCGCCTGTGCCCGCCTTCCGGACCTTCTCGTTAGGGTCTACCCGCCCGATCGGTCCGTCTGGTTTTGCCACGTGTTTACTGCTCCTAGCCTCCCCTTCCATCCGTCCTCTCTTCCCCTGTTTTAGGGGCTGCGCTAAATACACGTGGCAGTAAAAGAAGTTATGCCCCAAAGGTGGTAGATCGAACACGAAGATGGCGGGTATCGAGGCTTACGGATATACGCGCTGAATGGCACGCGAGCAGATCGGAGCGATCAGTCTTAAATTTGTGTTGTTGCTGCTGCTGTTGCTGTTGCTGTTGTTGGTGGTGATGGTGTTGTTGGTGTTGCTGTTGCTAGTGCTGTTGCTGTTGCTGTTGCTGTTGCTGTTGATGTTGTTGTTGTTGTTGTTGTTGTTGTTGTTGTTGCTGTTGTTGAACTCTCACTTCTGAATAATAGTTATTGTTAATCCCTCCTGGCCGCTGCACATTGTATGTTTTCGTTTGAAGTGCTTTTCCCTGGACTCGCACTCTGTTTTTTTTGGAAAGTCTTGAGGCTCAAATTGTGTCGCCGGCCCCCGGTTTACAACAACAGCAACAACAACAACAACAACGGCTCCCGCCTGATTTTTCCTCACAATTTATTGAATCGCGCTCTCGCTCGGGACTTCCTGGCGCGGCTCCCGCTTGATACTTCTTGACAATGTATTGCAGAATCGCGTTGTCGCTTGGGACTTCCTCGCAACCTACCACCGTACCGCTTCGCTTGATATTTCCTAAGAATGTATCCAGATGCGGGTCCTCGACACTCAGGAATCGCGCTCCTGCTACATATTGCCTGACGGTTCAAGCAGGACTCACGCTTCAACGACCCGCCCGCTCGACCCGCCCGTCGGGGCCTGCCCGCCCGACCAGCCCGCTAATGACTGCAGTCGCCGCTCGCTGCCCTTCGCCCGCCTTCGATGCCCCTCGCTGCCCGTGCTGGTTCCGCGGTCGCCTTCGCTCGCTGCCCTTCGTGGCCCCGTTGCGGCCCTCAGTGGCTCCGTCGCTGCCCTTTGTGGCCCCGCATCATATGCCCTTCGTGGCCCCCGCTCGCAGGCGCCCGTCGTGGCCTCATACGCATGCTCTTCGTAGCCCCGCTGTCGCCCTTCGTGGCCCCCTCGCTGCCCTTCGTGGCCCCTTTGCTGCCCCCAGTGGCCCCGCTGCCGCCCTTCGCGGCCCCGTATACGAGAATGCCCTTCGTGGCCCCCGCTCGCTCGCGCCGCGGAGGCCCCGTAATTATGCATGCCCTTCGTGGCTCCGCTGTCGCCCTTTGTGGCCCCCTCGCTGCCCTTCGTGGCCCCGGTGCTGCCCTCAGCGGCCCCGTTCGGGAGCCTCGAGACGGGGGTCAGTGCAAACGGGGGTCAGCCAGAGCGCCAGGTCCTGCAGGATCCTGCGAAGACCCCCTCTGGCTGACCCGGGTCAGGGAGCCGCTCGTGGCCGCGAGGCGGCCGCACATATTGGCTGACCCGGGTTTGCGAAGACCTGCGTTGCAGCTTTTTTTTCCTGCATTGCAGTTTTTGGTTTCCCGCTGACCCGGGTCTGGATTGACCCGGGTCAGAAGATCCCCGACCCGTTGCTGCCCTCAGTGGCCTCGGATTTTATGCCGTTCGTGGCCCACGCTGGCTTCTTTCACACTCTACTCAGGAATCGCGCCATCGCTAGAGATTTCCGCGCCATTCATGCAGGACCCACGCTTCAGCAACCCGCCTAGTCGACCTCGTCGCCTGGGCCCGCCTTCCCGACCTGCCCGCTATGGGTCTGCCCACTCGATCTGCCCGTCTGGTTCTACCACTTGTTTTCGGCTCCTTGCCCCCCTCCTGCTAATTTCGCTCGTGCTCCATTATTCTCCCTCCCCCTTCCACCTGTCCTCTCTTCCCTTGTTTTAGGGGCTGCACTGAATACGCGTGGCAGGTAAGGAAGATATACCTCCAAGGGGACACGATCGAAGACGACGAGGGCGGGTACCGAGGGTTTGGTATACACGTGCTGATTAGCACGTGAGCAGACAGGAGCGATCAGTCTTAACATGATTGTTGTTGTTTTGTTGTTGTTGTTGTTGTTGTTGTTGTTGTTGTGGTTGTTGTTGTTGTTGTGGTTGTTGTTGTTGTTGTTGTTGTTGTTGTTGTTGTTGTTGTTGTTGTTGTTGTTTGTCGTTGTCGTTGTCGTTGTCGTTGTCGTTGTCGTTGTCGTTGTCGTTGTCGTCGTTGTTGTTTTCATTGTTGTGGTCCCCCACATCCAAAGTGGGGCTCTTGTTTACATCCTCAAAATTTGACCGACAACCCCCACAGTGACAGAAAGTACGATCGAAATTGAGCAACGTATTAGCTTCGGGCCCAAGAAATTCGGTCACACTCGGGCGCATTCGGACACATTCGGGCGCTGGTTTCGGTCACGCTCGGACAGATTTTCGGGCACAGGTTCGGTCCTGATAGAGACGAAGCCACGTGATGTTTCTCACGTTCTTGTTAGATACGTTTTTTGTCCGTCTGGAGACTGCCGCGAGTTGTCCACGGGGGGCTCGCGTGGACGCCGCCAAAGCCTGTCCCCGTCTGTGCGCAGCCCCGCGCCCTGCCAGCACAGCAGGGAGTCCGGGTCGGCCGCCAGCCGCCAGTCGACGACGAGAACGGTCTTTGGGCGGCACGAGCTGCACACCGTGGGCGAGCGACATACCCGCGTGCGCGGCCTCGCGGACTACGTGGCCCCCGGGCCGCGACCCCGCGGGCGCGGGGCGCGCCTCCGCGCCTGCCCTGCGCGCCCCGTGGGCCGCGCGGCCGCGTGCCCGCGGGAGCGCGCCCCGGGCGGCCAGACCGCGAGGGCGTGGACGTGGATACGCCGGGCCGCCCGTGAGCACACCGACGCAGGCCCTGGCCTCACCACCCACCAAACCACCCCAACCCAACCCGAAGGCCCAACTTTATCTTCGATTTCCAGTGGGGGGGGGGGGTCAGGGAGCATTGAAATAACACATGGAACCCGTACCCCCCAACCCGAAATTCGGGTCAGATTCGGGTCTTCGGGTCGGGTTGGGGTGGTCTGGTAGGTAGTCATGGCCAGCCCAGCCCCCGGCTCGCAGGATCGGAGCGCGCGCGCGCGCGGTGGCCCTCCGGGCACGCGGGCACACGGCGCCGGTCTTGGGCACGGGGGCCTTGGTCCGGACGGGGTCGCTCCGTCGGTGTGTGCGGCCAGCGCCTCGTCGCCTGCGCGCAGGAGCGGCCCTCCGCCGGCGTGGCCTCTGGTGCGGGCGCCCCCGATCGCCGAGCGCGCTGCGCTGGTAGCGTCTTGCGCGCTCGCGTTCGGTCCCCCCGCTGCCCCCCCCAGAATCGGCGGTGGATAGACCTCCTACCCTGACACGTCGATTAAGGAATTGGCCGTTTTCGATTCGCGAGAGGGCGTCGCGGCCGTCATTTTTGCGGGTCCAGGTCCGTCGGTTTCGGTCCCAGGCCGTTTTCATTAAGGGGAGGTTTACTAAAGGGAGGTTTGTCCACCGCCGACAGAAGCCGCGCACCAAAGGGCATTCTTACCCAGGGTCGCTCTTGCGTGTAGCCGAGTCGCTCCAGGTCATCAGCGGCGTGTCGAGCAAGCCGTCTTCCCCGGCCCGCGCCAGCCGCGCCAGCTGGACGCAGGCCCGGCTGCCGCAGTCTCTCCGCGTCGCGGTCTCTGGCTTCTGCTGCTGCTGCTGCCGCAGGTACTGCCGCAGGTGCTGCCACCGCGGCAGCCCCCCACTTAGATAGTAAATCACGGATGCTGCCGCTCGTCTTAGATTGAACCCATGTCGGCGAAAAGCGCGCAATGGCTTCAAATAGCGGCCAATAGCGCCCAGCAGCGCCGAATAGCGGTCATCAGGTTGCGCCCAATAGCGATCAGTAGCGCCCAGTTGCGCCTGGTGGCGGAGATGTGCTATATCCGCTTTGCGTGCGATTGGGCGCGCTGTTGGGCGCCACGTGGACGACCCACAGTTTCCGTGAGTTGCCTTCTGACCTTGCAGCCTGATGCCGCGGGTGCAGACGCTGCCGCAGCAGGCGCTGCTGCTGCTGCTGCTGCTGATGATGCTGCTGCTGTTGGAGGAGCCAAAAGATACCGATACCGCTGCTCCCTGGATCTCTCCGAGGGTGCGTTCTGACGAGGATCTCGAGGCGG
>CAUYUJ010006639.1:17500-23263 GCA_963575745.1 Prorocentrum cordatum
GTCGGCCGCGCCCCGCTCAAAGAGCTTCGAAATGGGCGTCCAAGGCCCTTGCATCCTTATCGCGCATCCTCACTATACTGGTTGACTGTACGGAAAGAGTGGGTACAAAAACCGACAGCAGTTCCTGTTCATTTTGAACAGGGCTCGTATTCGGCGTCGCCGCAGACTGTGTCCTCTGAAGACAAAAAGGCCGCCTGCCCAACGGCGGCCGCTGTCGGTTTTGGGCAGCATGTGCTGTTGGGTATCGTACCCACTCTTCCCGTACCCATTCCGGGCGTACAAATTGGAGGATGCAGTGCGCGGTCGATTTTGTTTTTCTTTTTCTCCTGGTGACGTTTAGTCGGCCAGGTTGCTAGTGGTCGCACGTGAGGTTCGTGCTGTGTGATCCCTCTGCGGCGGATATGTATACCATCCCTACCTCGCATGCCAGACTATCAAGCATTCTGCGGTGGCCGTTCCTTAGGAATGCAGAGCAAATTGCTAGGCAAGAGCCTTTGGTCAAAAACTTGTTGTCGTCGTCGTCGTCGTCGTCCTCCTCCTCCTCATGATGTCGGACCCCGATCGTCCTTACTTTGCCTAGCCATGCCTCTTCCTCCTCCTCCTCCTCCTCCTCTTCCTCCTTTCTGTTCCTCGAAGCACTAAGAACACAATCGAACCTTCCAAGACGCTTCCCCTCCTCCCTCGTCATCCCTCCGGCTGCTCCCCCCCCTTTGGCCTGAGCGCTCCCTCAGGAGCGGGCAGATGGTGACGCGAGTCCAGCTGGGCGTGAAGGAGGCCCAGAGTCGGCGCGTGCGCTGCTCGCCGGGGGGGGGGGGAGGGGGCGTCGACTGGCCCTCTTAGAGAGATGTCCAGGCGGGAGGTCCAGATATTCGAAAAGCTTGCGCCAGTCCGCCGGCCTTCGGAAGAGGAGATGTGCGGCGTTCGATCTCGTGTGCGTTGTCTGTCGCTTCCCGTCGTGCCGCCTGCGTGTGCACAGCGGGAGCCTGTGCCACGAAACACCTTGCTTGCCTCCAGGGTGCACTCGGTTTCCTGGGTCTCGATGGCTCTGCTGTGGACAGCGTGCGTTCCCGACACCAGAAAATCAAGGGGCGTCCTGGAGTCTCAGTGTCGGCTCTCTCGTGGAAGGCTTCCTCTGTGGTCGAGCTCCTGCTGCAGGTGCTGCTGGTCTGTCCTCCTCCTTCGCAGGGTCCGCTGCGGGGCTTCTCGGGCACCTCTTGGTGGCCTCGGGGGCGGCCTCCCGGGCGCCTCTTCGAGGCTCCCGTGGGCTTCGGCGGGGGCCCTCCGTGGGCCTCTGGGGGGCACGCTGGGTGTCGGATGCCTTTGCTTAGGGCCGCCTTCAGGGGAACAGGCAATGACTCGGGATGAGAAAAAACACACAGACACAATTAATCGTCGATTCCCCAGAAAATATGACAAAATATGGGCAGTGGGGGGGAAGACAGAAACCCAGAAAATATGGAAAAATATAGGGAATCCTTTTATTTGTGTTTATGTATTTGTGTGTCCCAGGGCCCCTGTAATGACATTATAACATAAGAACTTGGAGGTTCGCGCGGACTTCTCGGATCGGCGCTGGGCCCCCCGCGGACCTCCGAGTTTCTGTGCTCATGCCATTCTTCGTTCCCCCAGTCTTGTCGGGGTTGGCTCCCGGGGCTCGTACGAGTCCCCCCCTCTTGGGGGCCTCGCTTGGGTACCCTCCGGTGACCTCGAGGGTTTCTGTTAGTCGTCGTGGGGGCCTCTGGGGCAGCCTTGGTCTCCTCTCGGGCCGTCTGCAGGTCTTCTCGGGGGCCCGTGGGGATTGATGCATTGGGCCGTTCTGGGGGCTTTCTTGGGCTGTCTCGGGAGTTTAGGAGCCCGACAAGGCGAGGAAACTAACATCAGTCAAAAGCAGGTGGGACATTCTTGACTTTTGTATACTGGGGCCCTCTCGGGGTCCTTTCGGACCTTCTTCGGGGCCTCGTGAGCTGGTTGAGGCCTCCCCAGCGTGTCGGAGCTGTCTTTACCCCCGCCGAGCGGCGGTCGGTGGATTTTGTTGGGGCTTTGGGGGGGGGGCGGCATCTTGTGCCGCTGGCTCCGACCACATTGTCCGTGATGTGTGCTAGGGGGGACTCAGTTGCCCGCCGCCCCATTTGAAGGCAACCGTCTGAGAAGCATCGATCGTGCCAAGCCACAGCTGCGTGACCATCGCGTCCCGACAGTCCCAAATCGTGCCAGTACACCTTTCCTGTGACTTCAGCACCGCGGATCAACGACACGGATGCGTCCTGACAGTCCCAAGCCGTGCCAGAATGCCGTTCCCTGGAGCTCGAGCGTCGCACCGGACGCTCTCAAACTTCCCCTCGTCGCGCAGCCGACAGAACAGATGTCCAGCCTCGCAGCCTCGGAGTCGGGCCCCGAGGCCTCGAGGGCACCTCCAGGAGCGGGTGGCTCTCCAGCACACAGTCAGCGCGCCCAGCAGGGGCGTGCGCTTTCGTCTTGGGTATCCTTGCGTCCGTGCCTTTCTCACCAGCCGCCCGCCGCCGCGCAAAAAGTCCCGGCTCCGGCCTCCGAGGGTCGGGCGCCTTTGCCATGCGTCCTCACTGCACGTTCGGACTGTCTGCGCGAGCATCAGCCCCAGGGGCAGCGCCACGGGCGCCCCAGGAGGGGGGGGTACTCGATTTGCGTCCCCCCCCTCAGGGGCCACGATCCCCGTGAGGGGTGGCGAAACAGGGCCCTCCCAGTGGCCGAAATGGGAGCCTCCGACACCTCGCGATCCCCCCCCCTTGCAACACCACGGGCAGGCGGGCCACCAGGGCGTGCGTCCTGCACGACCTCGCGAGGGCCTCTCGAGCGACAGCGCCATTCTGAGACACAGTCGGGGCCCTGAAGAAGGAACCCTTTTCGTTGGGGAGGGGCTCGGTGTTCCTTGATTGGGCTGCAGTTTGCCTTCTGTCTTCCGGAGGTTCTCCATAGGAAATCGAAGTGCAACTTAATGGAGAAAGGGGCCCCGTTCCTTCTTTTGGGTTCCTTAGGAAAACCTGCAACAAAACAGTGGGTTCCTTTGGGAACCCACTGTTTTTTGCAGGTTTTTGGGTGCCTTCGCCCCGCGGTCGCCCCCCCGCTCGGCGGCGCTTCGGCGCCGCGTCCGCGGGACGGCCTGTGGAGCGGGGTTGCCGTGCGGTCCCGGCGACGGTTCTGCACGGGCCTCCGGGAGCCTTGAGACGGGGGTCAATGCAAAGAGGGGGGTGATGACTAGGGGGGGTGGATATCATGGCGGGGGCCATGAGATCTCCCCAGATCTCATGGCGCCTCTTCTTCTTCCCTTGCGTCCCTGGCCCCCCCGCTGGGCCGCGCACATGCCGCCGGTCATGATTTGCACCCCCCCCTCTTGGACACCCCCCTCTTGGCCGCTCCCGATTGAGACGGGGGTCAATGCAGACGGGTTCAGCCAGGGCGCCAGATCCTGCAGGATCCTGCGAAGACCCCCTCTGGCCGACCCGGTTTTGCGAGGCGCTCGTGGCCGCGGGGCGGCCTTGCACATTGGCTGACCCGGGTTTGCGAACACCTGCGTTGCAGCTTCTTTTTTTTTTTTTTTCCTGGGTTGCAGTTTTTTGGTTGCTGGCCCGGGTCTGGATTGACCCGGGTCAGAAGATCCCCGAAGCCTGGTGCGCCGTCGTCCTTGTCCGTGGTGCAGGATAGCCCCCTTTTTTTTTCCTGGGTTGCAGTTTTTTGGTTTCCTGCTGGCCCGGGTCTGGATTGACCCGGGTCAGAAGATCCCCGAAGCCTGGTGCGCCGTCGTCCTTGTCCGTGGTGCAGGATAGCCCCCTCGAGGGGCAGCGGCTCTCGTCGTTCCTGCTTCTCAAGCCAACAAGACTTGCGAGGACGCCCGCACGAGCGCCCACGAGAGCTGGCGGCCTCCCCTCCCGGAGCCTCCCCCCCCCCCGAAGGCCCTGGCCGAGGCGGAGCTGCGAAGCGGTGGCGCGCCGAGGGCTGGAAGTGAGTCGGGCCTGTCCCTCTACAGGAATATATTGTAAAGTGCAGCCATCGCGCATGGTAAGGACAAACGATTGTTTCAAGGGTGCCCTTGGGTCCTTGCCTGCCTCAGCCTCTGCGGCCCGTCCCTAGCAGTTTTCGCAGGCCAGTTTCTCAGGTTCCCTGGGGGTTTGGCCGCCTGCCGCCCAGAGTACTTCAACTTCGGCCGCCAAGGGTCTTGCGTCCTTGCCACGCGTCCTTACTATACGTTTTCATTGCAGTTTAAAGATAGTCTTTACCACGCGTCCTTACTATACGTTTTCTTTGTAGTTTAAAGATAGTCTGTGGAGTATTCTTTGACTATGTTTGAGCCTTTTGGGAGTATTTTTTCCATTTTTCGCCCCGAGAAGCCGCCTGTAGAGGGGACATGCCCGACCCACGACTGGGAGCGCGAGGGGGCAGTCCTCCTCCGGAGGCCTGGGGGGGGGGGGGCTTCCTGGGCGCCCTCCCGCCTTCCGAGAGGCCCTCCCGGGGGATCTTCGGGGAGGGCCCAGGAATCAGAGGAGGACAAAAGCAGTCACCCACACCTCTGCCCTTGCCTCGCTTTCCCGTTTCGGGCGCCCCCTCCCGCCTTCCGAGAGGCCCTCCTTGGGGGATTCGGGGAGGGCTCAGACATCAGAGGAGGGCAAAAGCAGTCACGGTAGGTTCGCGTCGTGTCGACTGGCGGCGACCCCGCCGCCGACGTTCAACGTTCCAGCGCGGTGTCAGGAACCAACGCCAGGGTCGACACGGCACGGACCTGCAGTTACCCACACCTCTGCCCTTGCCTCGCTTTTCCTTTTTGGGGGGCCTCCTCGCAGGCCCCCGTCGCCACCGCTGGACTCGCCTCGAAGTCCTGGTCAGAGCGCGCCCCGGGAGAGCGGTCCGGGGAGTCGGGGTATCGGTACCTGCTGGTTTCCCCGAGAAGGCTTCCCCGAAGATCATATGCCCCTCGAGCCTTCTGAGAATGACCGCCCACGCCGCCGTCCCCTCGGGGCGCGCTGCCGAACGGCGCCGACTCCAAGGATGGCCTCACGAGGACTCCCGCGGGCCCAGGGTGAGGAGGGGAAAAAGCACACAGACACAATGAATCGTCGATCCCCAGGAGAAGATGGGAAAATATGGGAAGCGGGGGGGAAGGCAAAAAATCTCAGAACATATGGGAAACTATGGGGAGTCCTGTTATCTGTGTGTATTTATCTGTGTGTCCCAGGGCCCCTTCACAGGGGTTGTCCCAGGCTCCCCAAGAGGGGAGCGCCCCGGGGCGGCCCGCACTCACCAGGTGCCGCAGCAGGGCGCCTGAGGGCGCCGGGAGGCTCCCCCGAGGGCCCGCGGCCGCCCGAGGGGCGATGCAAGGCAAGGAGGAGGAGGAGGAGGAGGAGGAGGAGGAGGAGGAGGAGGAGGAGGAGGAGGAGGAGGAGGAGGCGCCTCCAGAGGCGGGCTTGTTTGCCACCGCCATTCTCTTCTTCCTCCTCTTCTTCCTCTTCTTCCTCCTCTTCCTCCTCCTCTTCTTCCTCCTCTTCCTCCTCTTCTTCCTCCTCTTCTTCCTCCTCTTCTTCATCCTCTTCTTCCTCCTCTTCTTCCTCCACCTCCTTCCCCCCTCCAACTTCTGGTGGTGGTGGTGGTGGTGGTGGAAGGTAGGCCCGTCATCCAGGAGCCGATCCAGGGCGCCGTTCGATATTCCTGCTGAGCTCGACTGCCCAGCGCAGGTGCCCATGCCTCTGCGCAGAGGCGGGGGGGCGCGGTGGCGATTCGCTGGCGGCGACCTAGAGA
>CAUYUJ010006639.1:23363-52231 GCA_963575745.1 Prorocentrum cordatum
AGGAGGAGGAGGACGAGGAGAAGGAGGAGGAGGCATGCGCGGGGACGACGGGCTCCCACTTCAACAAACACTCCTCGGGTGTCCCCACCCACCTCCCTCCGCCGCCCTCTTCTCTTTCCCCCCCCTCCGTCTGCATCAAATCAGAAAGCACTTGCAAGGACGCGTGCAGAAGGCCAGTGGAGGTGTCGAAGGAAGTCCAAGAGTGAAGATGAGGAGGAGGAGATGGAAGAGGAGGAGGAGGAGGAGGAGGACTCCCATGTTGAGCAGTTTCTGGTGAGGGCCCTTTGCATATCCTACTCTTCTGGTGCCATGGGTCGCCAACAACATGTCGGCTGCCGGATAGGTTGGCCTTGCCTTCTGCCCGTTCTAACGGCCAACCGGATTGTTCCCTCGGCTCAGGCCTCGGGGCTCTTGGTCCATTGTCCATTCCCCACGACTAGGCTTGCGCCGCGGATAGTCCTATGTGATGACCCCAGGGGCCCTAGAACGGACGGGTCGACTTCGACGGAATACGCGTTCATTCAGCTTTCTCTTGTCGTAAAGTGGGAGGTCTGGAGATACTTTTTGTTAATCCCATGGGTATAATGGGCGTGACCAGGGCGGATGGGAGGCCCAAAGATAACTGTACGCCACCACCACCTTCTTAACCCCCTCCCTCTCCCAGGAAAGAGGAGAGGAAGAGGAGTGCAGAGGCGGGAGGAGGAATCGACGTGGAGGTGGTGTATATTCTTGGGGCCCCCATTGGATGGGGGTCAGTCGCGTCACGATTCGCGCAGCCGCCGCCTGGGAATGCCTGAGAGAAGTTCATTCCCAAACGGCGGCGGCGCGAAGCGTGAAGCGACCAGGGGGCGGGCGGGGAGGGGGGTGCGGAGTCAGTGACGGGCGTCATCGCGAATACTACAAGCCTCGTCAAAAATAAGTTGAAACAATGTTTAAAATTGAAGCGCTCGATGGTTTGGACACTTGTCCGACAACGTGTTCCCCAATGATGTGAGGGTACTGCCGGACCTCGGACACCCCTGCGTCTGGACCGAATGCCTCATGCCAGAACTGAAGCAGAGCCCACCACGCAAGCACCGAAAACACAAACCGTCAATTTAGTTTCGACGAGTCTTGTAGAAAGCGCGCTCCTGCATCCTCCTCGCTGTAGTGGTACGTCGGGCATGTCCCTCGACAGGAGGACAATTCAGGAGTCGAGAAACAAGAGTTGCCTGGTGACGACTTTTCGTGCTCTGTGGAATCTTGTTCAATATGTTCTGACTCTCCTGCGTCTTTCTCCCAAAACCCGCCTGTAGGAGGACACGCCCGACCTGACTCCTGACAACGCACGTCCTGTCTTGGATCAATTGCTGTCCTTGGGCCCCCGTCCCTCGGGACCCCACCCTTTCCCCTCGGCGGTGACCGAGAGTGGTCCTGAGACCGCCTGGTCCTGAAACCGCCTCGTCGCGGCGCAGACTCTTTTCCCTCTGTTTTCCCTCGGGGGGGGGGGCTCGAAGAGGAGAAGGAGGAGGAGGAGGAGGAGGCGGAGGCGGAGGCGGCGGCGGCGGAGGCGGAGGCGAGGGAGAGAGGGAGCGAGGGAGGGAGGGAGGGAGGGAGGGGAGGAGGAGGGGAGGGTGTGAGAGGGAGGGTGGAAGAGGAGGACGAGGAGGAGGAGGAGGAGGAGGAGGAGGATGAAGAGGAGGAGGAGGAGGAGGGTGGAAAAGGAGGGGAGAGGAGGAGGAGGAGGAGGAGGAGGAGGAGGAGGCGGGCCAGGCCGCGCTCCGCCGGCTCCGCCCCGCGCGGGCCTCCGGCGCGCGGCCGGAGCGCGCGGCCCGAGGCATGCTGTCGCTCTTCGTCGCCCTGTTCTGCCGGGACATCTTCGTGGCACTGCAGGCATCTCTCCTCCTCCTCCCCTCCTCATCCCTCCTCCTCCTCCTACCTCCTCCTCCTCCTCCTCCTCCCCCTCCCCCTCCTCCTCCAAGAACCTCTCGTGGTTTTCACGAAACGCTCTTCGAACATTTCTGGTTGCGAGGGACATCTTCGTGGCACTGCAGGCAGGTTCGGTGGCAAGTCATGGCAAGCAGTGGCGAGGCGTCCTGGCGTGCCCATAGTCCTCACAAACAGTGTTCTGAGAATCTTTTGTCGGGACGACCGACATGGGTACGGAAAGAAAGGGCGCAAAGACCGACAGCGGATCTGGTTCGTTTTGAACAGGACTCGCTGTCCACGCCGCCGCGGCCTGTGTCCGTTCGAGACAGAAGGCCGCCTGCCCAACAGCGGGCGCTGTTGGTTTGGGACAACATTTTTTGTTGGGCATTGTACCCATTGTTTCCGTATCCATTTCGGGCGTCGAAGAGGCAGGCTCGGTGTCAAATCATGTCAGGCAGTGGCGAAGCGTCCTGGCGTGCATATAGTCGGGGGTGGACGGACCTCCTACCCTGACACGTCGATTGAGGAATTGGCCGTTTTCGGTTCGCGAGAGGGCGTCGCGGCTGTCATTTTTGCGGGTCCAGGTCTGTCATGAAGGGGAGGTTTATTAAAGGGAGGTTTGTCCACCGCCGACAGGCAGGCTCGGTGACAGATCTCGGGCCGGACGAAAGGGGGGGATTGGGAAAGGGGGGGGTACGAAATTTGTTGCGGGCAGCTGGTTTCGGCCCCACCGAGAGGGGCCCATTCCTCGATACGTAGTCGCCTCCGGCGCCTGGAGGCGCCAGGAGAATCAGCTACGTGAGCTGATTCTCACCCCCCCCCTTTGCTATCCCCCCCTTTTGCCCGACCCGACAGTGGCGAAGCGTCCTGGCGTGCTTCCAAGCAGTGTTCCCAGAACCTTTTTTGTGGTTCCCACGAAGCGTTCTCAAAACATTTCTGGTTGCGACTGTCTTGTTTTGGCACGCCGGGCTTATGTTCTAGGAACGTTGTTCTGGTTCTTAGAACAGCTCTGGGTTCTAAGAACATTTCGTCGTAGGACTATAGGAATGCCAGGTCGGTCGGTTCCTGCTCAATCATGGGAGCCGTGTGTGCACTCGTAATTCTGTACTTAGCGTCGACTAGCGTCGATTCACGTCTGGAAGTCGACGGGATACCGCCGATTTAGCGTCGGTCCGCGTCGATTTGGCGTCGATCTAGCGTCGATTAGCGTCGATTCGCAAGAGCCGACAAGATGGGGCGGGGCTGGGGGTTGGGTCGGTCGACATCACAACGTTTCCCTTGAGGGTCTTGGCCTCCCAGATTGGAGATGGGGTCGGAGGATCGCGCCGCATCGCCGATTCCTCGACGATGCGGCTCGATGCGGAGCCCGATTTTCTCCACGCTGACGTCGCCGATGCGTCGCCGACGTCGGCGATGCATGGGCGATGCATGGGCGATGCGGCGCGATCCTCCGACTCCATCTGCTCAGGCCCCATCTAGGCGGCCTCTAGTCACAGCGTTTCTCGGAAGGCTTCTGCGCCATTTCTGTGCCCATCCGAGGCCTGGACGGCATTGGCGTGAGCTGTTACTCGCAGGCCTAGAGGTTGACACCAACACCAATATCGGCGGTGCTCCTCCACCGAGGAAAGAAGATCCCGATCTCGGTGATGGTGGTAATATTCTGGCTTCAAGGTGACCGAAACATTACCACCAACACCGAAATCTAGAATCATCTCTCCCCTGTGGAGGCAGCCCCCTGTCTTGGTGTTGGTGCCTATTTCCAGGCCTCCAAGTTACGGTCAGGCACTTTGGCTCGGAGTGTCGCGTCGCCAGTTCTGGTCCACCGCGCCTCGGCGCGACACGCTATCCACTCCTCGGCCCGGCCCCCAAGCGTCACTGTCCCGAGCTTGTCTCATCCCCCTGCTTCGCGGAGCGGAGCGACACGCTATCCGCTTGCACGGCATAGCGTGTCGCTGGGGCCGCCGCAGCGACACGCTGAGCGACAGCTCCTACAACAGCGTAGGTCGATGGCGGTCACTCCCGACAGGTGCCTTCCAACGTGGAGCTGGACATCATTCTGACCGTGGTGTTCTTCTTGTTCTCTCTGGAGTTTGTCTGCCTGTCGCTGACCGATATCACATATCTCTTCAGGCCGCGTTTCCATATGGACGCGACAGATGCGTTTCCATACTGTTTTCGCTGCGGAGATACCTGCATTGTCATGCACGCGAAGGGCGTCGCAAGCAGGGGCGCACATAGGCTGCAGCACCCAAGCGCGTCGTGCGGTTCTTAGGTTTGGCGCTCTCTCTTCGTGACATGTTTCGGAAGGGGGAATCACGGAGACACAATGAGTCGTCGATTCCCAGGAAAATCTGGGAACATATGGGAAGTGGGGAAACTCCAGAACGTATGGGGAAATATGGAGAATCCTGGGATGTGTGTGTGTATTTCTTGGTGCGTCCCTGGGCCCCATTCGTTTTTTTGGTGTCCTGTCCAAGGGGGTGGTGCGCCTCGCCGTACCAGCCATGGGCGTCCTTGGACTGGAGGAGGGGGGGTCATGGGAGGCGCGCCATTGCAACGACACATGTCCAGAGACGAGGTCCTGCTCCCCCTCCTCCTCCTCCTCCTCCTCCTCCTCCTCCTCCTCCTCCTCCTCCTCCCCCTCCTCCTCCTCCTCCTCCTCCTCCTCCTCCTCCTCCTCCCCCTCCTCCTCCTCCGTAGCCATTTTGGCTCAAGTCCGTAGCTGTCTCGCTCAGAACTTGACTTTGTGGCGTGGGGGGATGTGCGGCCCCCGACTGTTCAGAGCCTCCCTCTCAGCCTGCCCTGGTCGGAGGCTCTTCCCCTTTTTCACGTACATTCGCTGCCACAGTCTCGGATGTGTGCAGCCTCGCATGACCAAACAGTATGCTCCATGGGTTCTCTCTCGCCCTGCTGCTGCCGATGAGTGGAAGCTCGCAGCGGCAAAGCTTGAATTTCTCAAGTGTTGGAAGTGCGGCTGTGGCAACAATCGGAAGTCGGCAAACAATTGTTTTCAATGCGGAGCAGTTCTATTGTCCCGAGAACCGTGGACACAGCAGCTGGCAGTCTCCCAGCCCGACCAGTCGGGCAAGCCTGGCCGCTGGCGCAATGACCGTGCTCGAGACGAAGGGGGGGGGGCTGATGCTGGCGGTAAGACAGGCAGTGGTAAGGGCAAAGGTGAAGGCAAAGGAGCGCACCCCCTCTGCGCGCAGGGCCGCAGTTCGCTTGCCCAGATCCCTTTGCATTCGAAGTTCAGAAGATCAGCGTGAGGAGGTCCAGCAGCTCATGGCCTTGGCAAGCACGCAGTCGCTCGACTCGGTGGCCAAGAAGTGTAGGCTCCGCCTTCTGGAGCTTGACCGTCTGGCTGTTGGCCATGCTGTGCTGCCGCCTGAGAAGCAAGTATCTCAGCTGGTGGATGAGCGGGACGCCCACATTAAGAAGATGGAGAAAGAGTTGGGTCTGGCTGATACATGGGAGAACAGTTTGGCTCTGCAGCGCGAGACGATCCAAGAGCTCAGCGAGGAGCTCGATGACCTCGGCGGCACCATTGCGACTCCCAATGCCGAGCTCACGGGCGAAGCCTGCCGCCCTCCCCCACGCGCTGGGCCTCGTGCGGCAGGGGCTCGGCTCGACACTCTCTTGGATGGAAATTGCAAGATCGATTGTGGGGACATATTCGAGGTGGGCGGGGCGGATTATGACTATCGGATGGAGACAAGTAGGAGCTCCAGCAGCGTAAGAAGCAGTTGGAATAACTCATCGCCGAGCATGCCAAGTCTCTAGTTGCTTAAGCAAAGGATCAGTTTGACAAACTCAAAGCAGAGCACACCAAGCATCGCGCTCGACCCACCAAAAAGCGCAAGGCAGCTGACGGCACTGCTCGCGATGCAGGAGCCGAAGGGGGCGGCGCGGAGGCGCCGACCGCTGCTGCTGCCAAGCCCGAGGTGGTGGAGGTCGCCGCCCCGAGCCCTGCTCCTGCGGGTCCTGATGTGCGTGCTCGTGCTCGCGACAGCAAGGGCAAGCTGCAGCAGGCAGGGGCCCCCGAAGGTGTGGCGGCCTGCGGGGGCCCATTCCCGTGGCGGCGAGGGCGCCCAGGGCAGTGCAGGGCGCCCGCGGGTGGCAGGGCGACGGCGCCCTGAGTTCAAAAGGCAGGCGCCCAGGCGGAGTCCCGGCCTGTGCCTGCTGCGACGGGGCGCCCGCTCAAGGATCGGGAGCGGAAAAGAGGGGGTGATGACAGGGGGGGGGATTTCATGGCGCGGGCCATGATTTTCCCTCAGATTTCATGGCGCCTCTTCTTATTTCATTACGTCCCAGGCCCCCCCGCTGGGCCGCGCACATGCCGCCACTCATGCTTTGCACCCCCCTTCTTTTGGTCACCCCCCTCTTGGCCGCTCCCGAAAGGACGACGAGTTCGACGGGCCCGACGCCGTCTTCCAGGACGGCCTCGACGCGGCCGCCGCGCGCTGGATCCCGCTTTGGCCGAGCCCCGTTCTGGCGAGTCCAGCTGGATGGAGGCCTGCGCGCCAGCGACGATGGAGTTGCTGCGGCGGCCCCAACATGCTCACTGGGTGCACGATGCGCTCGATGGGCGTTCTCTCCAGGAGCTGGCGGAGGACATGTGCAGAGTGGCGTGGGACTCGAGCAGGACCAATCGCGAGAACATCGTGGGCTACCTGCGCTGGCTCGCGGGCCAGTCCTTGGCCTTGGCCCTGTCGGGGGCGATTCTGGGCTCCGTGGGGGGCCTCTTGGGGCGCTTCTTGCCTCTGCCCAGACCCCCGGCGTCATATGTTTTTCATAATGTTTCGTCGGGCCTGTCCTTCCACAGGGGGAAATTCAAAACTAGTGAAATAATAATATGGTGACGTTTTTTTTTTTAATGGTACTTTTCCATCTGTTCGGGTAATTTCTGAACATCTTTACGTTTTCGCACAAAATCCGCCTTTGGGGGGACACGCCCGACCTAACCCCAGAGGTCTCGACCCATTCCCCGGGACCGGTTTTCAATCCCGAGTCGTTTTTTGACGGTCCCGAGGCCCGGTGGGTCCCACGATGCCGAGAATAGCGAAAAGCCCTCCGTCGTGTTTTTTTTCTTAACTGGGTATGTTCTCTTGCGGCGATCTCTTTCTCTCCCTCTTTTTCTGGCTGTGTCGGTCGGCCTCGGCCCCCCGGTGCAGCAGCCGCCGCGGAGCCGCTGGCGGGGCCGGCCGCGCCACGTGCTCGGGGCGTGACCCGTCCCCCTGAGCGGCCTCGCTCCCCCGCCGCCCCCTCTGTCGGCCGTTTCCTCTGCCCTGCCCCCTCCTGCATGGTGGCACAATTCACTTCGCTACAGCGTCACCCCCCCCGCCTGTTAGCTCTCCGCCAGCGCAGTCACTCCGCCTAGCCTCAAGTCGGGCCCTTCTCCTCTACAGGGGGAATATGCAAACATAGTTACTTTTAAAAAAGTCAGGGGACTACTGTTTGTCTACTTTTGAGCATTTGTTTGGATTGCTTGTTTTTGTTTTAAATTCTTGATTCCGGGGCTTTTCCCCCTCCTGGCCTTGACGTGGGGTCCCTCCTTCTGTCCCCCCCTTGTGAATTAGAGCTGTGCGCGGCCCGCTTAGCTTCGACGGGAAGAGGTGCGCTCTCGACCCGCGCATCAAAACAAAGTTTTCGTTTAACAATTTGTCGCCCAGAGTCCGCCCGTGGGGGACATGCCCGACCGAAGCCCCGCCGCCGCCGCCGCAACAAAAAAGTGCCGGCCGGCGTGCGCGAGGCGGCCGCCAGGGAGTCGCGGCCCTGCGCGGGGCCAGGCCGCCGGCAAGGGCGCCGGAGCCGGCCGCGCCCCCCTTGGCGTCGGCGGCTCGGAGGGGGGGTCCCAAGGGAAGGGGGTCCTGAGGGCGAGGTGTCTCGTCTGATGGGCTTGTTTTCCACCACCACCACCACCATAACTTGGAGGGGGGAGGGGGTCCTCCCCCTCGTCTTCTTCCTCCTCCGCCTCATCCTGTACCTCCTCCCCCCTCCAGCTTATGGTGGTGGTGGTGGTGGTGGTGGTGGGAAACAGGCCCATCATCATCGGAAGCTGGAGCATATACATCACCAGTGGCGGGCTGCTTTTCAATCTCAAGATTATTTTGGGGTCGGGGACGAGATCAGGGTGGTGTGGTGAATACTTGTTCCCCGATTTCCCGGGGAAGCAGCGAAACATGTATACACCAGGATCCCGTATACACCAGGATCCGCTTTCCTGTGCGAGTTTCAGTGCGGGGCCGGAAACAGCGTCGGTGTATAGAGTTCGGCTCCTTATCTCAAGCAATGCAGATATAAGTCGGGCGTGTTCCCCTACAGGAGGAATATCCAGAGATAGTCAACAAATGGTCAGGGGACGTTTTTTTGTTTGAGCATGTTCGATTATTTTTGAATATTTGTTGGAGTATGTTTGATTTTCGTGCATAATCCGCCTGTAAGGGGACATGCCCGACCTAAATCTAGATTTACCCTTTGGCTCCTTCCTATCCTCAGGACCCCATCCATCAGGACCCCATCTTTGAAAGAGCGTGTTCTACCGCTGCTGGCGGAAAACCGGGGGGGGTCACTACCGGTTCGAACCCCTCCCGCCCCCCCTCCGGAAAACCGGGGGGGTCACTACCGGTTCGAACCCCTCCCCCCCCCCCCCAGTTCATCATGAAAAGGGGGGGGTCACTACCGGTTCGACACCCCCCCCCCTTTCGAGCTCGAAAACCGGGCGGGGTCACTACCGGTTCGAACCCCCCCCCCCTCGAAAACCGAGGGGGGGTGCGGACAGTGGTGGGGACAGTGGTGGTGGGGACAGCGGTGAGGGGACAGCGGGACAGTGGTGGGGACAGTGGGACAGTGGTGGGGACGGTAGTGGTGGGGACAATGGTGAGGACAATGGTGGGGACAGTGGGGACAGTGGGACAGTGGTGGGGACGGTGGTGGTGGGGACAGTGGTGTGGGGACAGTGGGAATGTGGTGGAAACAGTAGGACAGTGGAGGGTACAGTGGTGGTGGGGACAGTGGTGAAGGCGGTGGCGAGGACGGCGGTGGGACAATGGGACAGAGGTACAGTGGGGACAGTGGTAGGGACAGTGGGGACAGTGGTGGGAACAGTGGGACAGCTCAGTGGTTCGAACCGGTAGTGACCCCCCCCTCCGGTTTTCGAGGGGGGGGGGGTTCGAACCAGTAGTGACCCCCCCCGGTTTTCGAGTTCGAGGGAGGGGGGGGGGTAGGGGAGGGGGGGGGGGGTGGTTTTTTGAGGGGGAAGGGGGGGGGGGGGAAGGGGAGGGGTTCCAGCGGGGGGGGATTTTCGGGGGGGGGGGGGACCCCCGGGTTCCGGAGGAAAAGGGCGGCAATTTTTCACAGTAAAGCGGCGGTGGATCACGCTCTCTCCCATCTTTGAACTACCGATCGCGCCTTTGGCAGCCCCCTGGGCCAGAGATCAGTCTCTGGGGGACGAAGCGCAGCCACGCACGCAGGCGCGGTGGATTGGCGACGGGTCCTGCCTCTTCTTCCTCCTCCTCCCTCCTCCGACTCGGCCTCCTCCCTCCTCCTCCCTCCTCCTCTTCTCTTCTCCTCCTCCTTCTCCTCCTTCTCCTCCGACCTCATCCTCGCCTCCTCCCTTCTCCTCTCGCCTCCCCCTCTCCGTTTCTCTGCGCACTTATACCTTTCCATTCCTCTGTGCACTTCCTTTCCAGTCCTCTGTGCACTTTAGCGTTGGCTTCGGCTACAGCTGCCGATGTACCGTGAAGCGCCTTCGGGCCAGCTCACCCGAGTTGGATTTTCCGCTCGCACGGGTGCTCCCCCCCTCTCTCTTTCCCTCCTCATTCCCGTCCTCCTCCTCGATTCCCCTCGTCCACAGTTGCACAATTTGAATACTACTCTCCTCTCTCCCCTGAAACGTCCGGAAGATTCGGCCCCCCTCCGCGTATTGTTTTTTACACAGGATTCCCGGGAGTTGGGTTTTCGCTGGTGCTTTTGTTCAAAATCTTGCTCCCGCTGAAGCGCAGGCCTCATTTTCGGGCTTCCGCTCGTTCCAAATCGTGCTCCCGCTGCAGCGTTGGCCTCATTTCCGCGCTTCCGCTCGTTCAGAATCGTGCTCCCGCTGCAGCGTTGACGTCATTATTTCCAGTGCCATGCCACGGCATGCATTGCAATGCTATGTGGTGTTCCGCTGTGCGATGCCATGCTTTCAGCTGCAATGCTAGGATATGCATTGCTTGACTACGCAGTGCCACGCCATGCTACGTTTTGATCTTCAACGCCATGCTATGCCATGTTCTGTTCTCTGCCGCTGTGCGATGCCATTATTTGCGTTGCAATGCTTTGTGATGCAGTTCTTCACTACGCCACGCCACGCCATGCTATGACATACTCCGCTCTGTCGTGCTCTTCTACGCCCTGCTATGCCGTGCTCTACGATGCATCGCGCACCCTCTCGGGATCATTGGCCTGCTCGACATCCGACAGTGCGAATCGAGAGGAGATCTACGCCGTGGTAAGGGATGGGAGGGAGGGGTAGGACGTCAGATACGACGTGAGCGCACCTGGCTTGTCGATCCCCCCTCCCCTCGATCCCCCTCCCCCTCGACGACCCCCCTCCTCTGCGATCCTGGTCCCCCTCGATCCCAATCCTCCTCCTCCTCCTCCTCCTCCTCCTCCTCCTCCTCCTCCTCCTCCTCCTCCTCCTCCTCCTCTCCCTCCACGATCCTCCGCGTCTGCCCGAGAGAACCCAACCGACGGATCACGCCGCGTGGACTGGCGACGCTTCCGCTTCCGTGCAGAATGTCGGCGCGCCCCGCCTCCAAGAGTGAGGCAGAGCACTGGCTGCGTGTCTCGGGGGGCACTCTTTGGCCCGATCCTTTGGGTCTGGGCCCTCACGCGCCAGATCAGTGGATCGCCCGTGGATTCGTGGAGGACGATCCATGGAGAGGAAGCAGGTTGCCAAATCATTCCCAGATGTCTAGAACATGTGGTAAGCATGCGTTAAGCATGTGAAGCACATGTTTGAAATGGTTTTAGAACATTTCCCGACATGATATTCAACGCAGTCTAAGTTCAACGATAGGACTGTCAGGGTGTCCATCGTCGTGGCATCCACAACGCCAGATCAGTGGATCACCCATGGATGTCTGCGTGTGCCTGATCCGGGAGGGCGCCACCTGAAGCAGTGTTTCGTGCTCCACCCGGACCGACGCGCGAAGTCTGGCCGCATCTGGGCACGTGCACCGAGATGCTCTTCTCTCGCGCTCCTGCCCCGAGGGTCCTTTTGAAATCGGTCTCCTGGGATCCGCCCTTCCCAGGAGACCGATTTTAAAAGGACCCGACCCGGACCCGTGCTCGACGCTCGGTTTTTCACCCGGACCCATGGGGCGCGATCGCTTTTCGCTCTGGAACCATGCTCGACGATCGCGCGGGACTCGAGGCGTGCCCGCAGAGTCGAGACCGATGGAACACGTCCAGCGCGACGCTCCTCGGCGGGGAGCCTCAGGGGGAGGTGAGAGGGGGCAGGCCTCGTTCGAAGCCTTCTCCGAAGACAGAGACGGCTTCTCAGAAGGCGCGAGGGCTTCTGAGAAGTCCCGCCGCCTCGTGAGAAGGCCTGCCCCCTATCACTTTCCCCCTGGGCTCGCCGCCGAAACATACATCCGGCGCGACGTGCTCGATCCCCCCAGATTTTTCTTCTGGATGGACATCGTCGGGACGCTGTCGTTGGTCTTCGACCTCTCCTACATGCTCGGGCAGGACGCCACGGAGCCAACGAGGCCTCGG
Organism: Prorocentrum cordatum; assembly: GCA_963575745.1. Taxonomy (NCBI): domain Eukaryota; class Dinophyceae; order Prorocentrales; family Prorocentraceae; genus Prorocentrum; species Prorocentrum cordatum. The sequence continues at coordinate 35,031 of CAUYUJ010006639.1, forward strand.
GATCTTGTTCTGCCCGCGCGCTGGTCCTCCCCAACAGGAGGGACGATGGATGGAAGAGGGGCTTCGACGAGGGAGGATGCCTCGACGAGGGAGGACGAGAAGAGGGGCTTCGACGAGGGAGGACGAGAAGAGGGGCTTCGACGAGGGGCTGGAAGGGGGGCCCTCAGATGTGCATCTCTTGTGGATCCATGCCCCTGCGGGATGCTAAGTTTAAGTCGGGCCCGTCCCTCTACAGGAGGGGTGTTCAAACATAGTTCAAAAATATTTCGGGGACGATCTTTTCTTCACCACTTTTGACCATCTTGGGGGTATAATTTTTGGGCTATTTTTTTATCTTTCGTCCAAAATCTGCCTGTCGGGGGACATGCCCGACCTAACAGTAAGTGCCTGGTCATACGAGCGACGCTCTTCCTTCGGGGGGAACCAAAGGGGGGAAAGCAAAGGGTAGGGTCGAGAATCAGCTCACGTAGCTGATTTTCCCAGCGCCTCCCAGCGCCGGGAGGCGCCCATGTATCGAGGAATGGGCCCGGCGGCGGGGCCGAAGCCAGCTACATGCAGCAGATTTCGTAACCCCCACATTTCCCTATCCCCCCCGTTCGTTCCGCCCGATTCCTGCCTACTGTGCGCTCTGAGACAGGGCGTCCGCCCAGGACGCTGCACCTTCTGCTTGCCAGGGCGCAGCTTGGGTCCACCTCCGGAGCGACGCGCGGCGCGGCCGCTCGCCACGGCGCTGCGGACGCGACCGCGGTCGCAGCTCGTTTTTTGTTGTTGTTGTTGTTTTGTTGTTGTTTTGTTGTTTTTTTGTTTTCTTCTTTTTCTCCACCCACCGCTCGGGCGCACGCTTCACGCTCGGGCGCACTGCCACGACGATGGGCCGGGTGAAGGAGTCCTCCCCTTTTTAGGCGCACGTACTGTTGTCCTTAGATGTGGCGCGCGCGCGTGTATTGCACGCTGCCCATTGCCACCGCCTGCGCCCTTCATGGGCTCGCCTTCCGGCGCACGGGCGTGACCTTGGGCGCCGCGTAATGGGGGGGTCATAATGGGGGGGTGGCGAGGGTGGTTCGAAAAGGTACCCAAACGGTACCTAAACGAGCCCCCTGGGGCTCTGGAGGGGCCCGAAAGGGGCACGAAAGGGGACCTTTTCTGATCCCCCCGTTGGTGACCCCCCCATTAAGCCACGCCCAATGACCTTGACCTCCTCCCCCCACCGTCCTGGGGGGGGGGGCATGGTGCCCCTGTGCTGCGGCCGGCGCCCCTGACGCGCCAACCGCCGGCGTCGGTCGACGTGGCGGGTTGGGCGATTCGGCCATGGGGGGCGTCCGGCCGCGGCCGCGCCCGACGTGGATCGGTCAGGAGGGAGAAAAACAGACAGACACAATGAATCGTCGATTCCTAGGAAAATGCAGAAAAATATGGGAAGTGGGGGGAAGACAAAACCCCAGAACATATGGGAAAAGAGAGGGGGATCCAGTTATCTGTGTGTATTTTTTCGTGTGTCCCAGGGCCCCTTCGATTGGGTGCCGTTCTCCCCCTCTGGGGTGGCATCGCTGTCGAGCGTCGCCGCGCTGGAGGTTCATTTGGCGGCGCGCAGATGGGGGGTAGGGGGAGGGGGGCGAAGCCTTCTCAGAAGCACCCCTGCTTCTTGGAAGGCGCGGGCCTTCTCTATAGACGTACGGCCGAGGCCTTCTAAGAAGCAGGGTGCTTCTAAGAAGCCTTCCCCCCTCCCCCTGCCCCCTGTTGCGCGCCGCCAATTCTTGTGGGGCGGAACGTTTTGCTTGTCTGTGGTCGAGCGGCGCCTGAGGCGTGCAGGTCTCGCCATCGGAGCTGTGCGTTGCGAGGGCAGGGTGCGCATTGGAATAACTTCGAGGGGTCCGAGTGAGCGCTCTGAGTACCAGACCCCTTCGCGTTGCGAGGAACTCGCGACGGGAGGTTTTATACTATTTTCGGCCCCTGGGGGCCCGTACCAGGCCTCGGGACCGTCAAAAAACGATTCAGGATGAAAAACCAGTCCTGGGGAGGGTCGAGGTTGCGAAAAACTAACGACCTCAGGGGTGAGGGCAACCAGGCTGCCCCATTTGATTACCCCGAGTGGGCAATGTGGAGTGGGCACAGTCATTGCGGCTGTCGGCAAAACAGATTGCGGCTTGGCCCAATGTTCGGCCTGACTCAGTCAGCTCGTGGCTCGAGCGGCCCCGATTGCGTGTGTGGCGCGCTTCTTGGGCACAGTTGGTTCGAAAAGCCTGGCGCCCGTTGGGTCGGCGCTGCTGTGTGTTCGGAGCCTGGGCAACCGCAGAACCCTGGTTTGGTCGTCCCTCGAGCGGCAGAAGCCTTGTTCGGCAGTTGGAGTTAATCGTTCGGAGCCCCACGAGCTGGTGAGCCCCGACGCGCACTTCGTTTCTGGCGGCAGGGCGACCCTGCCGTGGTGTGAATCAAGTGCAGAGCGCTTCCGCGACGCCAGTGAAAGCCGCTTGCCCTCGTGTGAAAGACAGCGGGCGGGCACGGCCGCGAGGCCTGCAAGCGATACCAGTGCCTTCTCCCACGTCCCCGCGGCCAAAGGGAACGCGTCTTTGCTGTCATATCGGAGGCGCAGTGGAACGCAACAATGGCGCCGCACAATTGTGACTTCAGATGTGGCCGCCATTACTTCGGGAAGAGGAGTGTGTGAGGGAGATGAACGGGGTGCGTGTGACGATGGGCGAGCACGTGGAGTAGGTGGGCGGAGGTGGATGAGAACTTGGAGGGGAAGGGGCGCGGGGAAAGGGAGGAGTAGGTGACGAAGCTGCTGCTGCTGCTGCGGAGGAGGACGAGGAGGAGGAGGAGGAAGAGTAGGAGGAGGAGGAGGAAGAGCAAGAGGAACACGAGGAGGAGGAGGAGGACGAGGAAGAGGAGGATGAGGTGGAGGAGGATAAGGAGGAGGAGGATGAGGAGGAGGAGGAGGGAAAGGCACGACCAAATCGAATCCGAGCACCCCGAGACAGGATACAGGGAGGAGGAGGGGGAGGAGGAGGAGGAGGAGGAACAGGAGGATGAGGAGGAGACGGAGGAGGAGGAGAGGGAGGGGAAGGAGGAGCAGGAGGAGGAGGAGGAGGAGGAGGAGGCTGGGGACGTTGAGGAGGAGGAGGAGGAGGAGGAGGAGGAGGAGGAGGAGGAGGAGGGAGGAGGAGGCGATGCTGCTGCTGCTGATGATGATGCTGCTGCTGCTGCTGATGATGATGATGATGATGATGATGATGATGCTGATCTTGATGCTGATGGCGATGCTGATGACGATGATGATGATGTTGATGCTCCTGATGATGATGATGGCTATGATGATGCTGATGCTCATAATGATGCTGATGCTCATGAGGACGATGATGATGATGCTGCGATGCTGATGAGGATGCTGATGCTGATGATGCTGATGATGATGATGATTATGCTGATCGTGCTGATGATGGTGATGCTGCTGATGATGATGCTTATGGTGCTGATGCTGATGCTTTTGATGGCGGTGCCGATGCTGATGCTGAGGAAGTGATTCTGATGATGATGATGCTGATGGCAATGCTGATGACGATGAGGATGAGGCTGATACTGCTGATGATGATGATGATGATGATGATGATGATGATGATGGCTATGCTGACGCTGATGCTCATGATGATGCTGATGCTCATGATGACGATTATGATGATGCTGCGATGATGATGAGGATGCTGATGCTGATGCTGATGATGCTGCTGATGATGATTATGCTGATCGTGCTGATGATGGTGATGCTGCTGATGATGATGCTTATGGTGCTAACGATGATGCTTTCGATGGTGGTGCCGATGCTGATGCTGATGATGGTGAGTCTGATGATGATGATGCTGCTGGTGCTGATGACGCGGCTGATGCTAATGATGCTGATGATGATGCTTATGATGCTGATGATGCTGCTGATGATAATGCTGATGGTCATGATGATGATGATGAGATGGTGATCATGAATTGAGGATGGTGGTGATGATGCTGGTGGTTCTGACAAAGCTGAGGTTGATGCAAGCTCAAGTGCTGTTGCTGATGATGATGGAGCTGTTACTGATGATGATGCTGCTGAGGATGATGGTGCTGATGGTGATGATGATGCTGATGCTGAGGATGACCATGCCGATGAGTATGCCGATGATGTTGATGATGCTGCTGATGCTGCTGCTGCTGATGATGCTGATAATGATGCTGATAATGATGATGATGCTGATGCTGATGGAGCTGATGCTGAAGCAGATGATGATGCTGACGATGCCTAGATGATCCTGATGACGATGCTGATGCTAAAGCTGATGATGCTGATAATGATGATGCGGATGCTGATCATGATGCTGATGATAATGATGATGATGCTGATGCTGCTCACGATGCTGATGATGATGCTGATGATGATGCTGCTGCCAATGCTTACTGTATGCTGATGATGGTGATGATGATTGCGATGGTGCTGATGTTGGTAATACTGATGCTGCTGCTGATGTTGATGCTGATGCTGATGGCTATGATGATGGCGATGCTGATGATGATGACAATGATGATGACGACGATGCTGATGGTGATGCTGCTGATGTTGAGGATGATGATGCTGATGCTGTTGATGATGATGCAGATGCTGATGCAGAACCTGCTGATGATGCTGATGATGCTGATGATGGTGGCGATGATGACGACGATGATGATGCCGGCGATGCTGCTGATGATGCTATGACTGTGACGATGCTGCTGCTGATGATGATGATGATGCTGACCATGATGGTGATGATGCTGACGATGGCGACGATGATACTGATGATGCTGAGGATGCTGCTGATGATGATGATGATGATGATGGTGATGCTGGAGACGATGCTGCTGCTGATGACGATGATACTCATGATGATGATTATGATGGTGATGATAATGATGATGATGCTGATGATGATGTTGATGCTGATGATGATGCTGAGGATGGTGATGATGGATATGCTGATGATGATGCTGATCATGTTGATGATGATGATGCTGCTGATGACGACGATGATGGTGCTGATGATGATGATGCCGCTGATGATGATGATGAGAAGGAAGAGGAGGAGGAGAAGGCGGAGGAGGACTATGAGGTGGAGGAGGGGGAAGAGGAGGATGAGGATGAGGAGGATGAGGAGGAGGAGGAGGAGGAGGAGGAGGAGGATGATGATGATGATGCTGATGATGAGGATGAGGATGAGGATGAGGAGGAGGAGGAGGAGGATGGAGGAGGAGGAGGAGGCGGAAGAGCAAGAGGAGGAGGATGACTAGGAGGAGGAGGAGGTGGAGGAAGAGGATGAGGATGAGGATGTGGATGAGAAGGAGGATGAGAAGGCGGAGGAGGAAGACGAGCACGGATAGGAGGATGATGAGGAGGATGATGAGGAGGAGGTGTACGGCTTGAGGCTAGAGAATGGAGCAGGGAGGCTTGAGGCTAGCGGATGCAGCATGTAATAGAGAATTGAGGTTAGAGGCTGACGGAGGAAGAAGAGACAGGGAGGAAGGATGGAGGAGGGAGGAGGGATGAGATCGCATGAAGGGCGCAGGAGACAAGACGGAATTGGGAGGAGGGGTGATACTGATTATGACCATGATGATGATGATGCTGATGATGCTGATGATGCTGCTGATGCTGATGCTGACTATGCTGATGATGCTGGTACTGATGATGCTGATGATGATAATGATGATGATGATTCTGATGATGCTGATGATGATACTGATTACGCTGCTGCTGATGTTGATATTGATGTTGATGCTGCTGCTGATGATGAGGATGATGATGATGATGGCGATGATGGCGATGCTGCTGATGAGCATGATGCTGGTGATGCTGAGGATGATTATGCTGATGTTGATGGAGATGATGCTGGTCATGGTGCTGATGCTGATGATGCTGATGATGCTGATGCTGTGGGTGAAGACGATGATGGTGATGAGTCTGATGATGGTGATTATGATGGCGCTGATGATGATGATGCTGATGATGATGATGATGCTGATAATGGTAATGATGATGCTGATGATGTTGATAATGGGGTTGACGATGATGTTGATGATGGTGGCGATGATGATGCTGATGATGATGATGATGAGTTTGATGCTGCTGATGATGATTGTGCTGCTTATGATGATGATTGCGATTGTAATGATGGTGCTGATGACTGATTGTGGTGATAATGCTGATGCTGATGATGAGGATGTTGATGCTGATGTTGAAGATGTTGATATTGCTGTTGTCGTTAATGATGCTGATGGTGATGATGACGATTTTCATCATTCATATGATGATGATGCTGCTGATGCTGATGCTGATGCTCATGATTATCATGATATTGATGGTGATGATGCTGATGATGATGATGATGACGATGATGGTTGTGATGCTGATGCTGATGTTGATGATGCTGATGATGCTTCTGCTGATGATGATGCTGATTCTGAAAATAATGAGGAGGATGCTGATGCTGATGCTGATGATGTTGTTATTGATGACGACGGTGATGATGATGCTTATCATTAGTATTACCATTATGATGATGCTGCTGATGCTGATGCTGGTCCTGATGCTGATGGTGATGATGATGATGATGATGATGATGATGATGACGGCGATGATGATGATGATGATGATGATGATGATGATGATGATGATGATGATGCTGCTTATGGTGATGATGGTCATGATGAGGTTGATGTCGATGCTGTTGATGCTGATGCTGCTGCTGTTGATGATGATGCTGCTGATGATGATGATGATGATGATGAGGATGAGGATGAGGATGAGGATGATGTCGATGGCGACGACGACGATGACGATGATGATGATGCTGATGATGATGATGATGATGATGATGATGATGATGATTCTGCTGATGCTGATTCTGATGATGATGATGATGATGATGATGATGATGATGATGATGATGATGATGATGATGATGATGATGATGATGATGATGATGTAGATGCGCTGTTGGTGAGGAGGAGGAGAAGAAGGAGGAGGAGGAGAAGGAGGAGGAAAAAAGGAGGACGAGGACGAGGAGGAGGAGGAGGAGGAGGAGGAGGAGGAGGAGGAGGAGGAGGAGGAGGAGGAGGAGGAGTAGGAGGAGGAGGAGGAGGAGTAGGAGGAGGATGGAGGAAGAGGAGGATGACGAGGAGGAGGAGACTAGGAGGAGGAGGAGGACGAGGAGGAGGAGGAGGACGAGGAGGAGGAGGACAAGCACGAGGATGGAAGAGGATGTGGGAGGCCGATGACCCGGAGGATGGGGACGAGGAGGACCCCCTCCCGCAGGGTCAATGCCAGCAGCAACTCGGAGAACACCATTGTCCTCCGCGCAGCTCGCGCCGCGCGGCTGGGTGCGCGCGCTGGGCGCCTGACACGGGTATCCCGTGCGGCCTCCGCCCTGCGAGCCGCGCGGCCCTTTCTCGGGACGGGGAGAACGGCATCCCTGACGGGAGGTTTTTGGGCAATTCTTGGGCTCTGGGGGCCGTCCAAAGAAGGGCTCGGGATGAGAAGCCAGCGGGGGCAATGGTCGGGACTTCTGGGGGCCCCGCGTGCAACGTCGCACGGAGAGGCATGGTGGCCCTTTTCAAAGGCCGTCGTCCGTTCTTCAATCTCCGTCCCAGCGCCCGTACCCGGACGCATCTAGGTTGGCCACAGAAGCGAGCCGTTCAAGGCCAGGGCAGGCCCGCGCGTTTCAGTAGTCGTCATGCGTCTTGGGCGCGAGCGGCGAAGCCGGCATGAGCAAGCCGAGGCATGCGCTCATGTGCGCGCTGTATTTTGGGGGTGGCCGAAGCGCGTGGGTTCCGGAAATGTAGGGGCGGAGTGTGCGTGCTTGCTCGAACACGCAGCTGATTGGCTTCTCTGAGGCTTGCGCGCTTGGGGGGAGGAGGGGCGAAGCGTGCTGCAGGCAGCTGGTTTCGGCCCCGCCACCATGCCCTGTCCCCGGTGTGCGTGTGGCCCCTCTGGCGCCAGGAGGCGCCAGGGAAGCCAGCTGCGCTGCACGCCGCCAGCCATATCCCCGCACACGACCGCTCCTGCTCCTGCCATGCCCCCTCCACCTCTCGTCCAGAGTCAGCCCCGCACCTCCTCCCCCGTCACTCCTGGCGAGATCGCGGGAATCAGTACAGCAACAAATTTTGCGAACGATGCGTTCCAAGATTTCCAAGCTTGACAGGATTTGCAGGACTTCCCTGGTTCCGCACGAGGCTCGCCATGTGCTCCAGAAGTCCTTCGCGCATTGCGAAGTCGCCCACCCAGAGAAGTGGACGGGCATTCTGCACCCGCTCACTCGACGTTGGCACTCGAGTGTGCCGGTGCAGTCCGCAGCCGGTTTCGCTCATCGACGCGTGCTTTGCCGGATGCATTCGACTGTTCTGGGACGCCGAGTCGCTACCCCGCCGTGGTCCTGTCGGAGCGCGGTGCCGTGCGCACGTGGATTGCCCCTGGCAGCTTTCAGTGGTGTGCGTTTGTCAGGAGGGAAAAAAAACACACAGACACAATTCATCGTCGATTCCCCAGAAAATATTGGGAAAATCTGGGAAGTGGGGGGGGAAGACGAAAACCCAGAACATATGAGAACATATGGGACTTGTGTGTCCTGGGGCCCCCTTCAGTTTGTAGGGAGGAGAGTTCTGTCCACTCACGCTTCCTGGAACGTCTGAGACTCTTCTTTTTAGACTCCGGCGGTCGCCAGGGCTCAGGATTCTCGGGGTGGCCCAGACGGCCTCCAGGGCACCCCCCCGCGAGGCCCAGAGGGCCCCATGGGGCTCCGAAGCGGAGCGAAAAGCTGGGGGCACCTTGGGCCAGGGGCACTTCTAGCAGCACCCGAAATCGGGGCCGCCCCCCCGCCCCCCCCCCGCGGTTCACCTGGCCTTGTCGGCTGCGCAGGTCCGCAAGGGGTGCGGAGTGCTGGTGCGCGCGGGTAGACGTGGTGGCCGCCCCCCTTCTGGATGATAAACCGGACGATCGCCGAGAAGCAAGCGGCACGCGTGCCCTGGCGCTTGCACCAGAGAGAGTGCGAGGGGCAGGAGGCGTTCGCATCCTTCCTCCCGGAGTTTCCTTCCGTGGCCAGGGGGGGGAGGACGGACGACGAACGAACGACGACGACGACGAAAATCAAGAGGTCCGAGCTCTAGAACGCAGCTGTGCAAGATAATATAATTTGGTGTCCCGAAACGGTGCAGTGACAGACCGGTGACAGACCGTGCCGTGACCTCGGAACCCCAAGAGACCTCACCGCACGGTCCGTCACCGCACGGTCTTGGGACCCTGGAGGCCCCTGTCGCCCAAGACATCCTCGGAGAGGGACCCAAGTCCCAAAACCGTGCGGTGACCCCGAATCCCCACCGACTCACCACATGGTGTGGTCACCACCCCGTCTGGGGGTCCCTCGTAAAACATGACATCTTATCATCCCGAGATTGCGCGGAAGTTGCGCGCGAGAGCTGCGCGCGAGCACGCCGCGCCGTCGATCCCCCCCTTCGGGGGCCCCGCGGACTCAAGCTGCTGCGCTACGTGCCCTTCCTGTACCACTCCGCCGAGGCCGTCTCTGCCCGAGAGGAGGAAAAAAGTCGGCGACTTGGATCCGTCATGTGATGCGAAGCGGATGAGGAGGAGGAAGAGGAGGAGGAGGAGGAGGAGGAGGAGCAGGAGGAGGAGGAGGAGGAGGTGGAGGAGGAGGAGGAGGACAGAAAGAGGAGGAAGAGGAGAGGGATTCGGTGGGGAGGGGGTAACTTCGCACCGCGTGGCGAAATCCCTCCGCCCAGAAAAGGTTGAGCCCTGGGGGGAAGTGAGAGAGGGGGAGGGCAGGCCTTCTCGGAAGGCGGCGGGGGCTTCTGAGAAGCCTTTTCGCGCTTTACGACACATTTCCCTCTCCTCCCCTCTCTCCTCCTCCCACCTCTCCTCCTCCTCCTCCCTCTTCCCCTCCCCCCCTCCCCCTCCTCCTCCTCTTCTCCTCTCCTCCTCTTCCTCCTCCTCCTCCTCCTCCTCTTCTCCTCCTCCCCCCCTACTCCCATCCTCCCACTTCCTCCCTTCCTACCCCCCCTTTCCCTCCTCCCTCCCCCCTCCCCCCTGAGACTTCTCCGAAGGCGCCGGCGGCTTCTTGGAAGGCGGAGGGCTCCTGACAAGACTCGCCGCCTTCCGAGAAGGCCTGCCCCCTGTTACCTCCCTCCCCAGGCTCGCAGCCAAGAAGTGCCGATACTCGGGGGTGGACAGACCTCCTATCAGGCGGCAACGATAGGGGGGGATAGGCACAGGGGGGGATGCGTCGACCCCCAAGCCCATTGATCGCCGATAGGGGTCTGATAGCCCCAGCCCGCCCAGGAACGTGCGGATTCACTATCGGGGGCCTGTCGCCGATCTATCGGCGATGTATCGCCATTCGAGGTCGATGTTTCCCCCCCTATGCCTATCCCCCCCTATCGTTGCCCCCCATCCTCCCCTGACACGTCGATTGAAGAATTGGCCGTTTTCGGTTCGCGAGAGGGCGTCGCGGCCGTCATTTTTGCGGGTCCATGTCCGTCGATTTCGGTCCCAGGCCGTTTTCATTAAGGGGTGGTTTATTAAAGGGAGGTTTGTCCACCGCCGAGACACTGCTGCTCGTCCTGGAGAGCCCTCGTCGCCACGGCTGGACTCTCCTTGGGAAGATGCTGCTCGCAGCGTGTCCTCTGGAGAGGTCCAGGGAGCAGCGGTATCGGTATACCTGACCTCCCGCCTCCGGGCCCCCTCGCCGCTGCAGGAGGGCCCGAGGATCGAGTGTTCCGTCGGGCCCGGCCCTCTACAGGAGGAGTAGTCAAAAGCAGGAAACAAATAATATGGGGCCGTTTTTTGTATGTTTGGGAATGTTGGGGTATTTGTTTGACTATTTTAGATATTTCGTCGAAAATCGGCCTGTAGGGGGACGGGCCTGACCTAAATCGAGTGTCATGGCGCCAACATCGCAGAGCGGACTTCGTTCGGAAAACGATCGGGTGGGCCCGGGGTGTCCTGGTGCATTTCATGCAGGATTTCGAGGTGAATTTCGTGCGGATTTTTTTTTGGCTGGGACTGAAGACCAAAAAGAGTCCACGTGAAATTCACTTCGTTTTTCACGCCCCGCTTCGGGCAGAAATCCACGCAGAAATCCGCGCAGAAATCCGCTGCAGCACGTCTGCGATGCCGGTGCGATGGTATGTTAAACAAAAAATGCGTTAACCCCCGATCGCCCAGTGATCGCCGATAGGGGCCCGATGGCCCGCTGCGCCCACGACCACCGTGCGGTTGTGCCATCGGGGGCCCGTCGCCAATCTATCGGCCATGCATCGCTGATTCCCAGCCGAGGCTTGCCTTAAGTCGGGCGTGTCCCTCTACCGGAGGATTATATTCAGAAATGGTCAGAAATAGTATGGGGACGATGTGCGAAGTAGGTTTGAATATGTTTGGGGTATTATTGGATGACTTTTGATTTGTCATCCAAGATCCGCCTGTCGGGGGACATGCCCAACCTGAATCTATCGGCGATGTATCGCTGTTTCCCAGTCGATGCTTGCCTCTGAGCTGCCCCTCCCTAATATCGTTGCCCTTTAGTCGAGGGAGGAGGATCCAGGCTCGCAGAGGAGGAGAGGTGACCGATCCCGCTGCGCTGCGCTGCCCTCGCCGTCGCCGCCTCGGGGCCCTCCCTGGGAGGCCCTCGTCGCCACGGGCGGGGTTCGCCGCGAGGTGCCAGTCGGGCTGCGCCCTGGGAGGCAGGCCGGGGCAGCGGGGATGCACCGCTGCGTCCCTGCGTGCCCCCAGGGAGCGCGCATTCGACGGAGGAGGGCCCGGCCAGGATGCTGAGGTGGGAGGAGCTTTGGGTTCGGCCGGGGCTCGAGCACCGCTGTGTCTCCTCCTCCTCCTCCTCCTCCTCCTCCTCCTCCTCCTCCTTCTCCTCCTCCCCCTCCTCCTCCTCCTCCTCCTCCTCCTCCTCCGCCTCCTCCTCCTCCTCCTCCTCCTCCTCCTCCTCCTCCTCCCTGTGCTGAGAAGACGTGGCGGCGGTTTCTGTTGCCGTTTCCGTCGTCTGCGGTGGCCCTTTGCGGGCCCCTGGGGCCGTCAGAGAGCAATCCCCGGACGAGGGAGGGGGCCCCAGGTGGGGGTCCACGGATCAGGCGGCCACGTGGCGAACACGTCGGGCAGCCGAGGAGGGAGGGAGCGTCGAGGATCAAGGAGCGCCGAGGACCGAAAGACCCAGGATCGTCGAGGAGGAAGAGCGCCGAGGATGAGGAGCGTCCCAGGAGGGAGGGGGCGTCGAGGATGCGACGAGTGAGGGAGGGAGCGCCGAGGACGCAAGGGCGAGGAGGGAGCCGCCGATGGACCTGGGGAGCAGGGAGCGGCGAAGCTCGGAGGGATCCGGGGCAGAGGACCGAGAGGCTGCTGCAGAGCTCTGGGCCCCCCTTGCGGGGCCTCCCGCGGGACGCCTCGCCGCCACGGCCAGCGTCTCGTCGAGAGCCCTGGTCGGGGCGCGGTCCGGGGGAGCTGCAGGAGGCAGCTTCAGCGGAGCCGGCTTCGAGCGGGGGAGGATGGGGGCAGGAGGAGGGGAGGCAGGGGAGGAGGGGGTGGGGAGGTCGAGCCGACGTCCTTCCCCCTTCTCTCGTGGTGGCGGTGGCCTCGGCGTCGTGTGCAGACCGCCGAACTGCCTCGGGCGTGCGCTCGCCAGGCTGGGCGCCGGCGGTGCATCGGGTCTTCTCTGACGTCACGTGACGTTCCTTCCGCTTTGTGCCAGGGCCCCTGCAGCCTGGGGGCGCGACCAGGTTTCACCAGCGCTTCGCGCTGGGTCAAGCAGGTAGGGAGAAGGCACCCTGGTGCATGTCATGCTTTGGGGGAGGAGGGGGGTATGTATCGACGAGGAGGGGGGTCTTCCTCCTCGCCGTCGCACTCCACCGCGTCCTGTTGTCTCGTTGCCCCCATCGCAGGGCGGCGGCGATGCCAAGCTGTCGAGGGTCATCCAGGGCAAGCTCAACTCGGTGCTGTCCAAGAGGGTCGCCTTCCTTACCCTGCTCATCATCGTGGTGACGCCCCTGCCTTTCCAGTGCCCCCGATCAGACAACGACACACGCACACGCACACTTTTTAAAGTCGGGGGCGCAGAGGGTCCTCAAGCGCGGGCAGCAGATGGAAGCGCTGCTTGCGATCGAGCACGTTGTCGAAGGCACGGTGTACGAGGCGTCGCACACTTTCAGGTGCAAGCTACAAGTGGTGTGCTAGAGGGACTTGGAGTCCCAAGCGTAGACATGCAGCGGCCAGAAAACTGAGGAGGATACTCAAGTCAAAGTGAACTGGAGCGAGAGGCAGGTGCTAATTGGCGGCCGCTGGATCACCGACATGGCTGTGTTAGGCAGTGAAGCGCAAAAGAACCCCCCCACCCACCCACCCACACACACACCCACACCCACACCCCACCCACACCCACACTCACTTCCACACCCACACCCACACCCACACGCACACGCACACGCACACGCACACGCACACGCACTCGAACACGCACACGCACACGCACACGCACACGCACACGCATACGCACACGCACACGCACACACACACGCCCACGCCCACGCCCACGCCCACGCCCTCGTCATCGTCCTCGTCTTCGTCCTCTTTTCATCGTCCTCCTCCTCCTCCTCCTCCTCCTCCTCCTCCTCGTCATCGTCCTCTTTTCAGTTATCCTCCTCCTCCCCGGTGATTCCCTTCGCCGACCTGTTCAGCTACCCCGAGACGGAGCACTCCTTCGGCTCCTGGCTCGAGCTCCTGTCCAAGGACTCGGGGTCGGGGCGCTGGGGTGGAGACCGCTGTCGGGGCGCGGGGGTGGAGACCTCCTCCTCCTACTCCTCCTCCTCCTCCTCCTCGGGCGCGGAGACGACGAGAAGGGCGACTAGCCCAGGGGCGGGCATTACACGAATCCGCCCGGGAGCCTCGCCGAAGGCATGGTCCGTTGGCGCCCCCGGATGCGTGTATTGTTCTCCCCCGCGGCTGCTCGCCCCCGTCGTCGCCCCCAAGGAGCGGGACGGGGGACCCTCACATCTGGGCGTTGGACTTTTTTCACACTGCGTCGCGGGCCCCATCCTCCTCCTCCTCCTCCTCCTCCTCCTCCTCCTCCTCCTCCTCCTCCTCCTCGGGCGCGGAGACGACGAGAAGGGCGACTAGCCCAGGGGCGGGCATTACACGAATCCGCCCGGGAGCCTCGCCGAAGGCATGGTCCGTTGGCGCCCCCGGATGCGTGTATTGTTCTCCCCCGCGGCTGCTCGCCCCCGTCGTCGCCCCCAAGGAGCGGGACGGGGGACCCTCACATCTGGGCGTTGGACTTTTTTCACACTGCGTCGCGGGCCCCATCCTCCTCCTCCTCCTCCTCCTCCTCCTCCTCCTCCTCCTCCTCCTCCTCCTCGGGCGCGGAGACGACGAGAAGGGCGACTAGCCCAGGGGCGGGCATTACACGAATCCGCCCGGGAGCCTCGCCGAAGGCATGGTCCGTTGGCGCCCCCGGATGCGTGTATTGTTCTCCCCCGCGGCTGCTCGCCCCCGTCGTCGCCCCCAAGGAGCGGGACGGGGGACCCTCACATCTGGGCGTTGGACTTTTTTCACACTGCGTCGCGGGCCCCCTCCTCCTCTACTCCTCCTCCTCCTCCTCCTCCTCCTCCTCCTCCTCCTCCTCCTCCTCCTCCCCCCAAGACCATCGCACATCGATCCGGTCCGAAATATGCAGCAGACAGATGGGTTTTAAGGCTGCGGTCGAGATTTTTCGCAGAGTGCCCCAGACGGTGCTTGCATTTGGGGTGGCTCTCACTTCTACTCTGAGGAAGTGAGCCTGTCTGCAGTTTCGGCGGCTATGTTGTCGCCGTCGCCGCCCCGTCGCCGCCTCGTCGCCGCCAGTCGTCTGGGCCTGTCTGCCGCTTTGGCGGCTATGTTGTCGCCGTCGCCGCCCCGTCGCTGCCGTCGCCGCTCGTCGCCGCTCGTCGCCGCCGTTCGATTGCACAACCTAGATTGCGTCACGCAGGTTGCACTTAGTTTGCACCACATAAAGTGCACAACATAGGTTGCACCACATAGGTCGCACAACATACATTCCACAACACATATAATCATACAAAATACTGCACCACATAGAATGCTCCACATGTATTGCACCACCTATATAAATTGCTCCTCGCAGATAGCACCACCTAGATGGCACCACCCAGATTGCTTGAAACACTGTTTGGGGTCCACGCTGGCTAACATTGCAAACTAATCGCAAGGTTGGATCTCAGGGCGGGAGGCTGGTGGAGGGAGCCAGGCAAGGGTCGAGGAATCGCAATTATGGGCCAAGGCGCGTGGACTCGCGGAGGGGCCCGTTTCGCAGGCGACGCCGCGGCGCTCCGCCCCCAGATGAGGCGGCACTGGCTCCGTGTTTCGTGGCGTACCCGTGCCCGATCCTCGGATCTGGCGCCCACGCGCCAGGTCCACGGATCCCTACAGTCGGGGCCCTGAAGAAGGAACCCTTTTCGTTGGGGAGGGGTTCCGTGTTCCTTAAGTGTTTCACAGCTCGCCTCAGGTTTTCCTTATGTTCTTGATCGGGAATCAAAGTTTTACTTATGGAAAAAAGGGGCCTCGTTCCTTATTGTGGGTTCCTTAGGTCAAGGCCCCGACTGTAATCCATGCCAATACAGGTGTGTTCCCGAAGAGAGGGGCGCGGGGCGGGGCGCGTAGGCGGGAGTTGGGGAGGCCTGTTGGCGCCCGTGAGCTCCATCCAGGGGCAGCCGGAGATCTCCGGAGGGCCCCGGTCTCGAGGGGGGAGGGAGGGAGCGGGGGAGGAGGCGGAGGAGAGGGAGGGAAAGGCAAAGAGGAAGGGGATGATGTTGCTGCTGCTGCTGCTGCTGCTGCTGCTGCTGCTGCTGCTACTAGTGATGCTGCTGCTGATGCTGCTGCTGCTGATGATCATGCTGATGATGGTGATGATGCTGATGATGAGGAAGAAGAGGAGGCGGACGAGGAGGAGGAGGGTAGTGGCAGTGGTGGTGGTGAAGGTGGTGGTGATGGTGATGATGCGGATGATAAAGAAGAAGAGGATGTGACGGAGGAGGAGGAGGGTAGCGGTGGTGGTGATTGTGATAGTGATGGTGATGGTGATGGTGATGATGCTGGTGATGTTGCTGATGATGATGATGATGATGATGATGATGATGATGATGATGAAGATGAAGGTGATGGTGATGACGATGATGATGATGATGATGCTGATGATGATGATGATGATGGTGGTGATGGTGATGGTGATCATGATGATGATGGTGCTGCTGCTGCTGCTGATAATGATTATGCTGATGCCTCCCTTTCACACTCATGATGCTGCTGCTGATGATGGTTATGGTGATCATGAGTAGGAGGATGAGGATGAGGATGAAGATGAGGATGATGAGAATGAGTATGAGGATGAGGATGCTGATGGCGGTGATGATCGTGCAATATTGGGCTGCGAGCGGATCGGGGTTCGACGTTCGGTCAGCACAGCACCCACGACGTGGGTCATGACCCAGATGCACGTGGAGTGTCGCGGGGCCTCAGGACCTTTCCCCCGCTCCCACTGGCGCCAGCTTGCGCCAGCGCTCATGGTCTCGAAAATGGCTGATGACGAGGATAACGATGATGCTGCTGCTGCTGATGATGATGATGATGATGATGATGCTGATGGTGGTGATGATGATGATGATGATGATGATGATGATGGTAATGATGATGCTGATGCTGATGATGCTGACGATCATGATGCTGATGCTGCTGATGATGATGAAGGTGATGGTGATGATGATGCTGACACAGCTGATGATGATGGTGCTGATGACGAGGGTGATGGTGGTGGTGGTGGCGATGATTGTGATGCTGATTATGCTGATAATGATGCATATGCTGATGATAATGCTGATGATGATACTGATGATGATGCTGCTGATGAGGATGATACTGATGCTGCTGATGCTGCTGCTGATGATGCTGATGCTGGTGCTGATGATGCTGATGATGCTGACGGTGATGCTGTTGTCGATGATGATGATGATGATGATGATGATGATGATGATGATGATGATGATGATGATGATGATGATGATGATGATGCGAACGATGCTGCTGATGATGATGTTGCTGACGATGAGGATGATGCTGATGCTGCTGATGATACTGCTGCTGATGA
>CAUYUJ010006640.1:0-30000 GCA_963575745.1 Prorocentrum cordatum
GGACGGCGCCGCGTGCTTCAAACCGCTGCCTGAGCGGCAGCGAAAAGACGGGCGAGCGCGGAAGCGAGGCGCGCTGCCTGAGCGGCAGCGAAGAGACGGGCGAGCGCGCGCAATCGGGGCGCGCTGCCTGAGCGTCATCATATGCAAGGCGATGGGGGGTGGGCGGACATGGCGATGCAGCACATCCAGAAAATAGCCGCACTCATTCTTATGCGGATGCAGTTTTCTCCACCCAGCCCTTTTGCCAAATCCCATCCAACCGCCCACCTGTCTTATCCGCCGAAGTTCCCTCACCTTCCTCCCGCTCCGCTCGTCCACTCGCCCCCATATCTCCTTGCATTGGGGGACGGCTACTCGGCCGCCTGCGTGGCCAAAATTCACCTCGGCGTGGCGGCCTTCACGAATTGAGTGCGGATGGAGTGTGTGGGGGTGTCCTAATTTGTTCTGACACAGGGGTGTGGATTGAAATTGCGTTGGAGGAGTGGGAGGGGGGCGTGTAGGGCCGACGCGTCGCGACGCCTGCGCGAATGAGGCTACTGATGCTGAGGCGACATCAGTGCTGCCAGCCGTGCACCTGCACCTACGAGGTCGCGTTGCGCACCAGCCAGCTCGCGAGCACGTCCTCGCACTCGGCGATGCATTGCTCCTCTTGGCGGAATGCGTTCACCGCGCGCTCCGCTATCTGGGCGCACATCTGCGTCGCAGTACGCGCGCGGCGCAACGAGTCGAGCACAGCCTGGCACTGGGTGCCGTTGAGCACCACGATGCTATCGGGCGACATCTGGCTGGCCAACGCCGTGGACCTCCTCATGCCCGCCGTGGCTGACGAAGCTGCGCCTGACGATCCGCTGCCCTCCGAGAACGCGTCCTTCAGCTGGTGCGAGCGCTCCACGCGGGATTGTGGAGGGATTGGCGCCAGCTCGACCTTCGGCGCCCCCTTGCGCCTTTTGGCGGAGCCCCAATTTGCCTTCTCCTCCTCCCATTGGCGCCACTCCGCGAGGTCGACTTCCCACGAGTCGGGCTCGAGTGCGACAGCAGCTACCTCCGCTTCGTCCTCGCTCAAGTCGTGGTACGGCGACACGCGAAGGTGGTTCACCAGCTTGTTCCTGGCCGCCTCCACTCTCTCCCTGGAACCACTTGCCGCCCCTTTTGCAGCTGCTGCTCTGTGGGCACTTGAAGCCGAACATGACGGTCTTCTCGCCCTGCTGGCCTGCCATGGCGGCAGGGCGAGAAGTGCACGGCTAGCGCAGGGGCGGCGTGGGGCGCGAGCCTGCGCGCGCCTAGATTCGAGCCGATACAGCGTCCCAACAACAAAAACATACATGTGTAAGAGGCGCGGTGGCATCGCACATTTCGGGATGCCAGCAGGCGGCGGCGGCGGTTTAGCCGCCAATGGAGGGCTCAGGGCGGCGTGGCCGCCAATGGGCGGTTTAGCCGCCAATGGGCGGCGTGGCCGCCAATGGAGGCTTCAGGGCGGTTTAGCCGCCCATGGGTGGCTCAGGGAAGGACTGGTGTTTTTTTCCAACCGCATAGAACAAACCCGATGCGCCGATGCTCGTATCTGAACGGCGGTTGTCCGCCAGGCGGGGGGAGGCGGCGCGTCCGCAAATGAGATAGATCGGCAACGAAGAGAGGGGAGGAGAGATGAGATGAGACGAGGCGGGGAGAGGCGGCGCGTCATGACGCGTCAGCGCGGATAGCTGCAACTATCCGCGCTCGAATTACGGAAGCTATGCACCCCAGCCCGCTTGCAGGTCCCCGCGATCACCCTACAAGAAGACATCTCCGCGGGCGGGCGGGCGCGGCTTCGCTGGCGGTGGTGCCATCTTGCTTGTCGGCTGCAGCCGACGCCCTGCCCTCGGCTGCACCATGCTGGGCTTACCTGCTGGCGGCTGCCTGGTCTTCGGCGGCGGCGGCCCCATGGTCTTCGGCGGCGGAGGCGGAACTGGAGGGTTCATATTGCCAGTCCTCCACGGCGCCTGCTGAGGCATCGTCTTGGGCAAGTTCGGCGCCTTGGGCTCCCGATGCATCAGCTGAGGCTTGGGGGCGTGCGCCTCGCGCACCCGCGGCGCTGCCTTGTTGCCGTGCAGCTTCGCGTACATCTCGCGCTTTGCGCCACCTCGGTTCCCCCAGCGCTTCGCATTGGCGCGCCACGCCTGGCCCTGCCACGTCTGCGGCCCGCCCATGGCGGGGCCAGGCGGGCCGCGGTCGCGGAACTTCTTGTAGTCGGACTTCATCTGGTACTCCTTGAGCACGGCGAGCACGTTCTCCGACCGCCAGTCGATGGGATTCCCAACGGGGTCGCTCAACAGCAAGAAAAAAAATCAAAAAAACAAGAAAAAAAAAAAAAAACACATCACCACCCCACCAACCAAAGGCCTAAGACCACCCCAGACCATCCACGCCAGCCAACAGCAAAAAAAATCCTAGAACCCTACCAGGCCACAAGCAACAAGCCAGCCACTCCACACCAACCAACATAAACCAACCAACCACAGCCACGCCACAGACCAACCAGCCAAAACAAAACACCAAGACCATAGGGGGAGCTCGCAAAAGCACGAAAAATAAGCTGCGCCCTGAACGCCTCCACCGCGCTGGGATGCGCCTCCACCGCCTCGGGGGCTCTTCCACCACAGGCGTCGCGCCCCGCATGTGCGACGCGAGCTCCTTCACGAGAGCCGAGGGCGGGAAAGGCCGCTGCCGCGGGTCCCGCGGCGGTGACGTCGGCCCCCGCCTGCGCGGCGGCGTCGACGGTGCCCGCGGGTGGCGCGGGCTGCGCGATCGCGCTGGCTGCGCCGCCAACGTGGGCGCGCTGGCTGGCCGACTGCCGCTGGCGGAGGAAGACCGATCCCCTGCGTTGTTGTCCACGCCCTCAAGGTCGGAGAGCAACTGCATCGCTGGCCCGAACATCTCCTGCGCCGAATCGCCAAAACAGTTCGACCGAGAGCGGCCAGCCAGTTTCGCGCGCGATGCGCGCGTCCCTGGCTACCGCACGCGGGGCCCCTTGTTTTGGCGATGCAGCTGCCTCCAACGCGTCGAACGCGCTGTCGCTGTCTGCCATGGCCGCGGCCGCAGTGCGAGGCGCCGAGCGCGACGCGGTGGCTGCGGCGCAGCCTCGGCGCGCGGGCCCCAGCCCACGCGTCGGCGCGAAAGGGGGGGGCCGACCCCGCGCGGGCTCGCGGGCCCCCGCGGGCCGCGGGCTTGAACCGAAATGGAATCGGACGCGGAAGCGAGACTTCGGGAGGAGGGGGAGGGGGTTGCCCATGGACCCATTGAAGTCTTGGAGCTCCTCGAGCCCTCGGGGGCCTCTCAGAGGGCCCCGCTGGTTCTTGCGACGGGGTCTCGGGGGAGGGGGCAGAGTGAGGGTGGCATTGGGAACCAGAAATATAAGTGAACTGGCGTCCCTTTGAATGTGCAGGTCTTGGTTCACTTGTTTTCGTCGTTGAACGGGCGGTGGCAACGTCGGTGCCTTCGCGCGCGCCCATGCCATTCTGGTGAACGCCTTCGCCGTTCGAGCAGTGGGCGTCTCCCCGACGTTAGTTGGCGTGGGATCCAGTGCCTGACAGCGGAGAGGGGGGCGCAGGGACGTGGCGCGGGGGCGCGGAGTGGGCCGAGTAGGGGAGGGGGGCGGCGGCATGTCCGCCTGAAGGGCGGAGGGGCGCAAAGGGGTGGGGCGGGGGCGGCATGTCCGCCACGAGTTGGAAGGCGAGAAGGCTGCGCTACAAGGCGGCATATCCGCCACGAGGCGGCATATCCGCCACGACCTATTTGTTATCCCGAGGCCGCCCCGTTGGCCTGGAGAGTTGAAGAGTCGTAGCGCGAATTACTCGCCGCGCGCCCTGGCGGCGAGCTCCTTCTTGACCAGATCCTCCGCCTCCGCGATGGCCCTGGCCTCGGAGCGATCGGGCGCAACGAGGCAGCAGGGGGCGGAGGGGGCGTCGAGGCAGGGGCGAAAATGAAGAGAGCGCGGAGGAGGGCGTCGAGAAGGGCGTCGGTGAGAATCTGGCCTTGTCTGCCTCATCGCCCGCGATGTACTTCAGGCTGACGTTGCTGCCAGGGACGCCGACCCTGCCGCTGCGGAACTGCACCTGGGGGGCGGAGCAACGATGAACAGTCGCCTGAAAGGCGGCGGGCGCGCAAACTGCGACCCCAGCGGGGCTGCTGGGAATCGCCGCGCGCGCCCGACGCCTCATCGGTGGGAGGTCCAACCCCGCTCGCCAAGTTGCGTGTGGTCTGCATCTCCCACCTCGGCTTCGCCCACTTGCGCTGCTTGTCCTTCCCAGCCGCGCCGTCCGTCTTCTTGCCCGTGGGGAGCGGCGTCTTCTTAGCCACGTTGCCCGTGGCAGGCGGCGTCGGCTTCTTTGCCGCGTTGTCATTGCCAGGCGGCGTCGTCTTCTTAGCAGCATTGCCCGTGGCAAGCGTGGGGGCCTTCACCGCCTCGGCGTTCTTTTTCGTCTTGACCGCCCTCGTCCTCTTATCCATGGCCGCGACCATGGCCAGAGCCGCCTCCGTCGGGGTCTTCTTCAGAGAGCCTGCGGCGATGCCGACCTTCTCATCCTTGGGCGGCGGCGTCACGGCGACGATGCCGAAGTCGGAGTCGGAGTCGAGCTCGATCGGCAGCTCATGCTTCTTCTGCGTCTTCGCCGCGCGGCTCTTGCTGATCGAGGCCGTTTGGGCGGCGGCGGTGCTCGATAACGGCTGACAGTCGGCGGGTTTGCCGCCATCGTGTGCCGCCAGTTGCTGCGTCGACGGCGCATCCGAACTCCCCGCCGCCATCGAAAGCTGGTGGTTCGAACCTGCTCGTTCTTGCAACGGCTCCCGCGGCTGCTGCGTCTGCGAGCGGTCGATCAGCTGGATGGCTGGGTTGGGCCAGCGGCCGCCGCTGCGCGAAAGCCCCACCTGAAATCAGGCGGATCACCGCCGAACGAAAATATCCCACCCCCCCCCCCCCCACCCCCCCCTCCCCCTAGGGGGATGGGGGGGGGGAATATTTCACAACACGCCCTCCATCCAGGCATCCAGAAACGTACCCCGCGCCGATCCAGGAACCCACCCCTCGACCCAATACCAGGTGTCCCGCGGGGGAATGCGTTCTGTTATTCCCCGTGGAGCCGTCGGCCAGCGCCCAGAGAACGAATCGGCCGCCGCGATGGGGAGGTGCTGCTGAGGAGAGCCGCCGCCTGGGCCGTGGGATGGCTGCAGCCCGCCGCGGGCGGGCGCAGGCGCGGGCAGCGCGAGGTGGCCGCTCTTCTTCCCTGCACGGAGATTAATCAGCTTCGCAATCGTCACCATCTCGACGGGGTTTATCTGCGGCGCCGTCGCTCCAACACCTGGCGGGAAGGCGTCGACGTACGTGATGGGGTACTGAGACTGGAGCCTCCCGGGCGTGATGGGGAGAGCCTGGATGCCATCCCTGGGCGGCGGCATCGTCGCCACGAGATTCTTGAACGAGGATTTCACTGTGGCCAGATATGACTGCAACAGCTCCCTCGTGATCTCGCCCGTCTCCACGCCTGTCTGCTTGCACACCAGCAACAAGAATGCTGCCATATTGGCGGCCGTCGGGCAGCTCGGATGCCTCAGGCCAAGCGCCCCGAGGTGCTCTGAGAACGCCGCCATCTTGGCAGTGAAGCCCGAATGCGGCGAGAGCACGAACTCCCACAACTGAGGCGTCAGAAATTCAATGAACCCCTCGTAGTTCTGGAGCTTCCTCCCCTGCAGGCTGCCCGACGACAGAGCCTGCAAGAAGTCTCCCAGCTCGGACTGCGCCCACCCCACGCCGCCGCCCAAAGCAGCAAACTGCGCACTCTGGAGCTGCGACCAGCGCTGGGACGTCGCCGCCTGGATGCAGGCAGGAAGGTGCTCCGTCGCACTGCCGCGCGCTACGAACGCCGCCCGCGCCTCCTCCAGGCGGCCTCGAAGGATGCCCTCCATGGCAGCGATGCGGCGCGACCGCGCGCCGAGCGGAGTGCGCGACTCCCCGCGCGCGCACGCCGCCCGAAGCCCTCGGAGGAGGGCTCGCCAAAAACGGATCGAGCCAACGCGCGTGCGACGGACATATCCTACTCCTGCTCTTCCTGCTCCTCCTCCTCCTCCCCCTCCTCCTCCTCCTCCTCCTCCTCCCCCTCCTCCCCCTCCTCCCCCTCCTCCTCCTCCTCCTTCTCCTCTTCCTCCTCTCCCTCCTCCTCCTCCTCCTCCTGGGTGAGGGGGGGCGCAGGGGGGAGAGGGTGTCGAAGGGGGGGCGGGGGAGGGGGTGCCGAAGGGTGCGCGGGGGGGAAGAAGAGAGCTATGGGGGAGGGTGGGTCAAGGAGAGGCCAGGGAGGGGGGGGGGGAAAGGGGTGGGCGGCTTGCCGCCGAGGGGGTGGAAGGAGGCGGCAAAGCAAGCCGCCGATAGGGCGGTTGGGAAGAAGCGGTTTCCCGCCACGAGGAGGAGAAGGCGGTTTGCCGCCAGAGGAGGAGTAGGCGGTTTGCCGCCAGAAGGGGTAGGCGGTTTGCCGCCAGAGGAGGAGAAGGCGGTTTGCCGCCAGAAGGGGTAGGCGGTTTGCCGCCAAAGGAGGAGAAAGCGGTTTGCCGCCAGAAGGGCGGTTTGCCGCCACGGAGGGGGAGAAGGCGGATTGCCGCCATGGGGGGGGGAGAAGGCGGATTACCGCCGACGGAGGACGAGGCGACGGAGGAGAAGGCGGTGCGCCGCCTAAGGAAAGGGGGGATAAGGGAGGGCCGAAGACACATGGATAAACATTTTCCTCCTTCCCTCCCCCCTCCCCGCGGGCATGCGCGCAGCCCGCAGCGCCGCGGCCGCGAGGTACAGCAAGTACCTGCGGCGCCTCGGTCCTGAACAACTGAACAACAACAACAACGGAAATTCAATGGATTTCAAAAAAGTTAAGAATAAAAAATACGCAAATGATTAGCAAAAACACGAATATGTTCAGCCCCATCGACTTAGCAGAGATATCTAACTTAGTATATTACTTACATCTACACTTACAAACACCATAAGTATTGCATATGCACACATGAGATGCGCGATCAACAAGTGTACGTTCTATGGCTTAACTAAGATTATGTAAGATGAACGCTCTTACCGCACTTACAGCCACCCGACGATCAAAGCAGGGACCGGGACCGGGAGGGGACCGGGACCGGGACCGGGACCGGGACGGGGACGGGAACCGGGACCGGGACCGGGACCGGGACCGAGACCAGGTCCGGGACGCCGACGACGACGACGACCACGACGACGACGACGCCGACGACGACGACGACGCCGCCGCCGACGACGCCGACGACGACGACGAGAGGCCCGAACAACTCACGCCTGGGGGTGAGTCGTTCTTGCCCCTCCTCCTCTTGCTCGTCGCCCCCCTTCTCCCACCAAAAAGCCAGCGACGATGACGACGACGACGACGACAACGACGATTTCCTCAGCCGCCCAGTGCGAGCGCCTGGCTCCTCGCGCGCGCGCGCGCCGAGCCCGCGCCTCAGACCGCTCATGGTAACCCCCGCTGCTGCGGAGGCCTCCTCAGCCGCGCGCCGTCGGCAGGAGTCGCCTGAGGGGGAGCGGCGCCGCTCCTGCAATGCCTCGAACGCGGAGCCGGGGGCGCCCTCCGGGTCCGCAGGAGGCGACGGCTTCCTGGGGAGGAGCTGCGCCGCCGGAGGATGCGGCGCTTGCTTGGGGCGGGGCCGCGTCGGCGACTGCCTGGCCAGGAGCCGCGCCGGCGGAGGCTGCAGCGGCTGCCTCGGGGCGAGCCGCGCTGCCGGAAGGTGCGGCGTCTGCCTGGCGAGGGGCCGCGTCGGCGACTGCGTGGGCAGGAGCCGCGCCCCCTCCTGTCGGTCGCCGCCCTCCACCCGCCCACTGCGTCCGGAGCGGCTGCGCCCCCGCTGCTCCTGCCCTCTGCGTCTGGAACGGCTGCGCCCCCGCTGCTGCGAGGGCACTGTCCTCTTTCGGTCTTTGCTCCTCTGCCCCCGCCCTCTGCGTCTGGAACGGCTGCGCCCCCGCTGCTGCGAGGGCTCCGTCCTCTTTGGGGTTATGCTCCTGCTCTCGCTCTTATTATTATTATTATTATTATTATCCTTCTCCTTCTTCTCCTTCTTCCCCTTCCTCTCACCTCTGTCAGGGTTCCTCTTTTCGTCCTGGGGCGGCGCGGGGCTGCAGGCGTCGACGGCGTCGCGTCCGTCGTCCTCAAGCTCCTCCTGGGCTCCGTGCGCCCCCGCTGCTGCGGAGGCTGCTGCTTCGGGTTATGTCTCCGCCTCCTTTCCCCACCGTTTTCCCCACCTGGCTTCCCACTTCCGATCCTTCTTCCTGCCCTCGGCGCCTTTGCCAGACTTCCTGTTCTTGGCTTCTATGAAAACGAACAGTGTGTGGCAGTGTTCCGCGAGGCGGTTCGCCGACTGGGCCTTGAAGATCACCCTGTGTAAGTGCGGCCAGAAGTGTGTCCCCTGCTCCTTGCGCTCCGCGTCCGTCAGCCTGGCCCAGGTCGGACGCGCCGCCCAATCCAACTGGCGGTGCTGCAGCCTGTTCAGGAGCCCCCGCTGCTGCGGAGGCTGCGACGCCAGTTCCCCCCAGGACGGCAGTTCCGGCTGCTCGCTCGCAGGGCGCTCGCGAACCTGAGCGGGGCCCAGAATCACGATGTAGCGCGGGTGCGCCACGCGAGTCTGCGCTTCCCCACGCCAGAAAGCCAACCCGAGAGCGCCTGTCCCAGCCGCGCCGCAACCTCTGAGCAGCTCCGACAGATCGCCCGCGTCTCCGTCAAAGATCCCCGCGAGAACACGCACTCGGTGCTGCAACACCAGGCTCCGAACCCCGTTGCGGAAGCCTTCGGGCCACGCGCCTCCAACGCAGCTCGTCTGGCAACGAAAGAACACGCCCCCCACTGCCATGGAGAGCTTGCCTCCCTTTGCTTTGGGATTGTAGGCCCCCTCTGCCAGGACAACCGACCAGGCCTGGCACAAGAACTTCCCGTGGGGGTGCACGCCAAGCTCCTCGCACTTCTCGACGCGCTCGGGGGTCCAGAGGAGAGCCCCGACGCACTCGTCCGCGACCGCGCCGTAGAAGCCACTCTGGCGGATCAGCGCGTCGAGATGTCGCTGCCGCTGGTCGCGTTTGATGCCCGCCCCAGGCTCGAACGAGACTAAGAGGACCCCTTCGCGCCTTTCCCTGGCAGCTGCGACCCAATCCGGCAGGGCAGCGTCCGCGCGCAGGACGAGAGAAGCAAAAGCCAAGTTCACGCGCGCCTTTGTCTGCCCCTTCTGCACCTGGTCTGCCTCGTCGTACAGCAGCGGTTCAAGGCTTGGAACGGCTCGGGCCGCGCTTTTCCTCTGGGAAGTGCGGGCGGCCTTCCCCGCTGACAAGAGGCGGGGCCTCTTCGTCGGCGTTCGCGCCTTGGTGGACAGGAAGCGCCGGCGATCGCGCCTTGGTGGTCAGGCCGATAGGCTGCGTCTCGCGGGCCCCCGCTGCTGCGGGGGGGCTGTCGCGCCCGTGCGCTCGCAAGTCCCACAGTTTGTCCGCTGCGGTAAGACCCTGCCGTTTTTGCGAATTGTTCGTGCCGGGAGATCTCGGTCTCGGGTCCTCGGCGCGGGCGGCGTTCTGTCCAGGCTGGATTGCCACTGTGGCGGCGGCTGGCTCCACGCATGCCCCCGCCGCTGCGGAGGCCGCCTGCGGAGCCCGCGCTGGCGCCGACGCCTTGCTCTGCGTCGTGTTGAGCGCCGCCGTTTTGACTACGAGGGCGTCGGCGGCGACCGTCAACTTCCGCGCCTGCGCGACGTCGCCCTTGTCCATCATTTTCTGAGCAACCGCCAGGCTCCGCGAAACGGTTTCCTGGGCAGCGCTCATCGACGAGAGGAACGCCCCAACGTCCGTTGCAGCCCCAACCCCCGCTGCTGCGGAGGCCGGTGCTGAACCTGCCAGTCCCTGCGGAACTGCTTCGGGGGCCTCCTCTGGCAGCCCCCGCTGCTGCGGAGGCTTCAGCAGAGGCTCCTGCGCGGTTCCAGTCGCGCCTTGCTGCTCCATGCCCCGGGCCGCCCCCGTCGCGGAGGCGGGCGGGCGCGGAGGGAGGCAGGCCTGCAACGGCTCGCGGATTCACTTTATCGCATTGCCATCCCTCCCTGCGCTCAAATGGCTTTTCCCCTTGCGCCAGTCTGCTGCTCCCACTTCTGAACTACCTCATCCCTTCTACCTCCCCCTCCACCCTCCTCTTCCTGTTCAATCCTCCCTCCTCCCTCCACCGTGCTCATTTCTCCTTACTCCCTTCTCTGCTCCTCCTACGTGGGGCGTTTCACGACAACGACGACGACGACGATGACCACGACGGCGACAACGAGGACGACGACGACCACGACGACGACGACGACGAGGACGATGACCACGACGGCGACCAGCGACGACGACTAGCGACGACGACGACCGACGACGACGACGCCGACCACGACGACGACGGCGACGACGACAACGAGCGACGACGACGACGACGACGACGACAATCGACGACGACGAGGAGGAACGACGACGACGAACGAGGACTACGATTACGACGACGAGATGACGAAGGTTCGAAGATCGAACCTCGAAGTGCGAAGCTTCGAAGTTCAAACTTCGGACTTCGAACTCCGAACTTCAAACTTCGAACTGCGAACTTCGATGGGGTGCCAGGGACGCAATGGGATGGAGGGAAAATGGGAAGGAGAGAGCGAGGAAGCGGGAGAGGAAGTTGGAGGAGAACGAACAGGCGTGGAGCGACGAGGAACGGGCGGCGAGGAGCCGACGTCGAGGGCGGCGGGATGGGGGGACAGGGAGGAGAGGGGCGACTTCAGAACGAAGATCGCGCAACGGCGCCTGCACGCGCGCCCCCGATCTCGCAGGCCGACGCGCGCGCCCCTGCCGAAATGCAACGCACCCTTCATTCGAGCCCCGCTGCTGCAGAGCCACCTAATCCACAACCAAATCGTCTGGGGAGCTGTTCGGTCCCCAAACTACTGGTTTGCCAGCCGCTGCTGCGGGCGCCGAGGGCCCGGCGCTGGACGCCGAGGCCCCGCTGCTGCGGGGCCCGGACCCTGAAGCCCCGGTGCTGGGCGCCGCGGCCCCGCTGCTGCGGGGCCCCTGAGAAGGCGTCGGCCCCCCCTTCTCTCTGGCGGCGTCGAACTTGAACTTGCGCTCCACACCGAGGTCCTTGTGCCAGCGATGTGTTCCTGACCCGTCGCTCCCGCCCAAACCCGCGGCTGGTGGCCTCGCCGTGCCCGCGCGGGGCATGAGGGCAGAGCTTCGACCTTCCTGTCGCCCCAGTGCGGGTGTAAGCGGACGCCTGTCCCGTCGTCGCGGTGCAACACGAAATCCCACATCGGCAGCTTCACTTTCACCCGCTGCCCCGCGAACTGTCGCGCGCACAATACTCTGGCGCATGTGGTCGTAGCTGTTTGGCCGGACTTCGAGGGAACAGCCGATCAGAGCCCCGCTGCTGCGGGGCCCCCCCACGACCTCCCTGGCATCTTCCCCCCTGAGCGTCGCCACCATCTCTTGCCACCGCCAAGGGACTTCCTCGTCGCTTCTGAAACCAAAGCTCGTTCTCGCGCCGTGGTCGCAAACAGCGACCATGGTGGGCTCCGCATTGTCAAACCACTTGGCTTCTGACTCGAACGGGGCAGTTGGGTCTTCTTCCACGTTGCGCCACCATTTCAACGCTTGGTTGTGTTGCTTAAACGAAGCGCCGAGCCTCTCTTCATAACTCAAAAAATAGTTGACATCAAACTTCTCAAAATCCTGGGGCCCGCGCCCCGCCGCCGCTGCGGTGGCGCGGGGCTCCTGCGCCGCAGGCGCGGCTCGGGATCCCGACCCCTCTCCTGGAACTCTGTCCCCAGGTTCTGGTGAGTTTCGGAGGGCAGCCCTCGCGAAATTATCGAATTCGGGCATGCCGAGACCAGGGGCGCGGGAGCTCACGACGCCAAGCGCGGCGAAGCGAGACGGCCGTTGAGGCGCGACCGCCGCCGCTGCTGCGGCGGCAGGGCCATCGCGCCATTTGGCGTCCTCCTTTGGCGTGTTCCCGTCTTGTCGCCACTCTCTCCGACCCCGCGCTGACCAATCATGGCCGTCCTCCCAGCCGCGCCAGCCGCTGCTGCGGCTGGCCCACCATCCTTCCGCGCCACCCCATGTGTATCCGCCTGCATCGCCCATTGCAAGACGATGGCGCAGGCGCGCGTTAGGCCGCGAGCGGCCCGGCTGCACCGTTGCTCGCGGGCGATCCCACGGGCGCGGGATGGTTTGAGCATAGCGGCGAAGGACGACGCGATGTGATTGGACGGCAGAGAGGTTGAAAGGAAGGGGGGGTGGAAACGGAAGAACGAAGTGGACGAAGAGCGGAAGTCGAACCAGAGGGGGGAGAAAAGGGCGGAAGAGAATGAGGACATGCAGACGAAGGAGAGTGACGAGGTAGATGGCGGGGCAGAACGGCAACGGAGGATAATGTGGTGGAAATTGAAAAGGACGCATGGAAAAAAACACGACGAGGATCACAGACGCAAAGATGATGAGCGCAGTGGTAACATGAAATATCCGAAATCAAGAAGCAAGATGAGGAGGAACGGGATGACGAGCAACTCTGTCACAGAGGGCCTCCAAACGCACCCCCTCTGTCACAGAGGGGCAACATGATCACTTTAATGCGGCTGTTGGACTAGCCGGCCGCTCTGCGGTTGATCGGGAGTTTCTGTATATAGAAGAAGGTGCGTGCGCTTGTTGGCGAGAGTGATGAGGTTCCTCCTCCTCCTCCTCCTCCTCCTCCTCATTCCTCCTCCTCCTCCTCCTCCTCCTCCTCCTCCTCCTCCATCCTTCTCTTGCCTCCGTCTGTCCTCCTCCACCCCGCAGCTCCATCATCTTCTCCTCCTCCTCCTCCTCCTCCTCCTCCTCCTCCTCCTCCTCCTCCTCCTCCTCCTCCTCCTCCTCCTCCTCCTCCTCCTCCTCCTCCTCATTCCTCCTCTGGGCACCTCCCCCGGGGCGCGGATCCACCGGATCTGTCCGGATCTGTCCGGAAACGGTGCCGGAGGCCGCTCTGGGCTCCTCTGGGCACCTCCCCCGGGGCCGGTTTTGTGAGGATGTCTCAAGCGAGGGCGCCGGTTTGGGATTCGTCACCGGATCCAGCGGATCCACCGGATCTGTCCAAACGGTGCCGGAGGCCGCTCTGGGCTCCTCTGGGCACCTCCCCCGGGGCCGGTTTTGTGAGGATGTCTCAAGCGAGGGCGCCGGTTTGGGATTCGGATCCAGCGGATCTCTGTCCGGAAACGGTGCCGGAGGCCGCTCTGGGCTCCTCTGGGCACCTCCCCCGGGGCCGGTTTTGTGAGGATGTCTCAAGCGAGGGCGCCGGTTTGGGATTCGTCACCGGATCCAGCGGATCCAGCGGATCGGATCTGTCCGGAAACGGTGCCGGAGGCCGCTCTGGGCTCCTCTGGGCACCTCCCCCGGGGCCGGTTTTGTGAGGATGTCTCAAGCGAGGGCGCCGGTTTGGGATTCGTCGGCGGATCCACCGGATCCACCGGATCTGTCCGGAAACGGTGCCGGAGGCCGCTCTGGGCTCCTCTGGGCACCTCCCCCGGGGCCGGTTTTGTGAGGATGTCTCAAGCGAGGGCGCCGGTTTGGGATTCGTCACCGGATCCAGCGGATCCAGCGGATCTGTCCGGAAACGGTGCCGGAGGCCGCTCTGGGCTCCTCTGGGCACCTCCCCCGGGGCCGGTTTTGTGAGGATGTCTCAAGCGAGGGCGCCGGTTTGGGATTCGTCACCAGATCCAGCGGATCCAGCGGATCCAGCGGATCTGTCCGGAAACGGTGCCGGAGGCCGCTCTGGGCTCCTCTGGGCACCTATCTGGTCGATTGCCCAAGGATGTGCGCGCAAGGTGGAGCGACCAGCTCTTGAAAGTAAAGGAATGCATCAAATTCACTGGGCTGACAGCAAGCGGACGCCACCTGCAAGCCAGCATTGCAGCCTGACGCGCCTTGGCGCGAACGGCACACATACTGAGGCGCCGACCAATTCCCTTTCTGAACATTCGAACGCCAACAAGAAACTCCGCCACCCTGTCGCAGGCACGTTGGGGCCATGTGAGAGCGCTTGTTGGCTTTCGGGAAATGTTTCTGCTCTTCTCTGGGAGCGACGCCCCCCTGCCGCGCGCATCTGCACAAAATCGCGCCTTCTGCACTTTGCTCCACGGCTCCACGGCGCCCTGAGCCAGAGACCGCCTCAAAACGGCCGCAAGACGCCCCAAGCCCGTCCAAAGATGGCCCAGCGGACTCTCTTGGCCCTCTTGAAATCCCGTTGGGATTTCTTGGGGCCCTCTTGGGCGGACTCCGGAACCTCCGGGGCCGTTTTGTGGCGGAGCGAAACAAACGATTGTCTCCCCAGCAAGCAGATGTAATCCGAGGTTGGGGAAGAGATCGAGTTGAACAAGAGACCCCCCGCCAAGAAATCGTTTTCTGTTTCGTGTCGTGCGTGTGGGCGAGGCGAAGCTGCGTGCGCCGTGCTTAGGCAAAACCGAACAACATTTTGCTGCGCCCCCCAGTTGGCCAGTGGTTGCCCGGGGGTGTCCCGCGGTGTCCCGTGGTGTGACAGGATCCGAGGTTGGGAAAGAGATCGAAGTGAACAGGAGCCCCCCCGCCAGCAAGTCGTTTTTGGTTGGTTTCGTGCTCGTGCCGCTTACCGCAAAACCGAGCCAACTTTTGCTGTGCCCCACGGTTGGCCAACAAGGGACCAGGGTTGTCCCGCGGTGTCCCGCGGGGTCCCTCCCGGTTGGCCGGCGGTGGCCTGCGGCCGTCCCGCGGTGTCCCGCGGTGTCCCGTCGTGTCTGGTGCTATGCAATGCTGTGCTGTGCTGTGCTGTGCTATGCCATGTTGTACAATGCTACGTTATGCTATCAATTCGATGCTAAGCTATGCGGTGTGATGCGATGCGATGCGATGCTATGCTATGCTACGCCATACTGTGCCATGCGATGGTGTGCTATCATATGCGATGCGATGCGATGCTATGGCATGCTAGGCGATGCTATGCTATGCTATGCTACGCGATGCTCGTCTATGCTGTGATGTGCGATGCTATGCTCTGCTGTGCGATGCAATGCTATGCTGTAGCTCCAGTTGATCCCCCTTCCTCCCCCCACCACCACACACACAACCTCCTTTATCACCAGAAGGGTGGTCGTACATGTAGGGATGCACTGGCAGGATCTCGCGGCCAGAGACGCAACCGCCTCGCGCACACTTGCCTGGAGCGGGGAGGGATGGGGAGGAATGGGAACGATCAGGGAGGAGCAGGGCGGGGTGCGGAGTGAGGTGTCTTGTGGGCCTCTTGGACTGTCTGAGAGCGCTCTGGGATCCACAGGCGCCTACGGAGGTCGTCTTGGAGGGCTCTGTAGGACGTCTTGGGGCGATCCTGGGAGCTTCTTGGGCCGTCTCGGAGGCCTTGTTGGGATGTCTTGCGGCGCTCTCTGGATTCTCTGAGGCCGTTGTGGACGCTAATATTTTTTACGCATCTGCCAGACATAGACGCTTCCATTGGGAATTAGGGCGATGTGTGTTCCTTGCGGCCCTCATATGTACCTCTTGGGTGCCTCTTGGGGGGGCGTCTGAGGGTCCTGAAGCCGTCATTGGCCGTCTTGGCTGCGTGGAGGCCGACTTGAGGCCACCTGCGGCCAGATTGAGGCAATCCGAAGCCTCCCGCGAGCCTCCTGGAAGCAGTTTTGACGCATCGAGGGCACTCTTGGGGTATTTTAAAGCCTCTTGGACGTCTCCTAGGGGCCTTTTGGGCCCTCGGGAAGCTTTTCGGGTCCTCTTGCGGCCTCATGTGGGCCTTTTGGGGGAACGCTCTGTTGGGTCGCGTTCCCCTTCTTGGACCTCTCTTGGGGCTCTTGGGGCCCTCTCGGGCCGTCCTGGGCGCCTCAAGCACCGTCTTGGGGCCCTCGCGGGCCGTCTTGGGGCCCTCTTGGAGGCCTCTTCCTCTATATTGGAGCGGTATTGGAAGCCTCTTGGGCCGTCTTGGAGCATCGGGATGCCAAAAGGCAGAAAAAATTAAAACCCGTCAAAGCCCAATCGTAAAACAATGAGTTGTGCCTCTTGGGGCCACCTTGGGAGATCTCTTGGAACCTCGTCGGCCCTCTTGGGAGCTTCTTGGGGGCCTCTTGGATCCGATTGGGGGCCTCTTGGGACTTCCCGAGAACCTCTCGGGGTAGAAAGCTCGGATTCTCAGTTCGTGTTTCCCTTCTTGGGCTTCTCTTGGGGCCGTCTTGGGGCCCTCTCGGGCCTTCTTGGGCGCCTCAGGCACCGCCTTGGGGCCCTCGTGGGCCGCCCAGGGCCCTCTTGGAAGCCTCTTCGGCTATCTTGGAGCTGTCTTGGAGGCCTCTTCCTCCTCCTCGTCCCCCTCCTCCTCCTCCTCCTCCTCCTCCTCCTCCTCCTCCTCCTCCTCCTCCTCCTCCTCCTCCTCCCACTCCAGCTCTCTCTCCTCCTGATCTTCCTCCTCCTCCTGCAGCGTGTTCCGGAAGGCTCCCGCCGGAACATGCTGTGCACAAGTGCTGTCACTGCTCCCGCCACAGTGCCCTGGGTGGTGGGTCAGAGGCCTCATCGTCGACTCGGAGTCGACGATGAGTTCTGTCTGTGTGTGCTTTCCCCTCCTGACCTTGGGCCCTCACAGGCGGCCCGGCAGCGCCTACCCCAGGTCTGCGGGGGCTCTCGGCGTGGGCCACATGGGCGCTTTGCGGGGGGTTCTCTTGGGCCGCCTGCGAGCGTCTGCGGGCGCTCTTGGGGGCCTCCGGGCGCCTCATCGCAGCCTCCTGGGGGACAGCGGAGGCGCACCGCTCACCCTGACCCACGCCACAGGACGTGCCCCCCCAGCCCCCCGCCCGGTGAAGCGTCCTCGGGGCCTCGCTGGGGCCTCTGGGAGGCCTCTTTTCTTCCTCTCGACGGCGGACGCAACTCTGCGAGGCCACCCCTAAGAGAGCGCGACCCGTCGGGCGATGGTGAAACTGCGACGGATGCTGCACGTGGGAACCGATGGTCAAGGACAAACTGCAGCATCATCACAGCTGTATCGGATTCCTCGTCTTCTGAAATCGTCCTGCACCAATTTTAATGCGCAGGGACTGTACCCAGCGTAGTTGCATACAGGACTTTGAAAGATATCTTGTCGCATCTTCGTGCCCATCTCGAAATCGTCAGAATGAACATTGTTCCAACCGTATCCAATTTGCAACAGTATTCGCCGTCCAAATTTTGTCAATATCTCACCGGCGCCGGTGGTGTTCGCCTCTTCGGCGAAGACATGATCATCTGTGCTCAGCGGGCCCTGACCCCCGTGGGTTATTCTCTGGTCAAATATGATAATGTCGCCCTTTGCTGGATGCAAGAAACTGATGTTGCGCTTTTCTTTGGGGATCACCGGAACAGTATGACTACTTCTGACTACTCGCAAAGCAGAATGATCCCGAGGTTGCGAATGGTCCTCCAAATACAAGCCGACTTTAACCACCCGCATTGTCTCTCCATTTACGATATCCCAGGGGGAATGCTTCTCATAGCCTCTGTAAATACCACTCAGTCGGTCTTTGTGCCACGTTGATTTCACGTTTACGCCGATATCATTGTGAGAAAGGAATCTGTACTGCCCTGGCCCATTGCCCATGACATCTCCAAAAATTCGCGCGAGCACCGCATGCAACTTTGCACAGGTGTGCACGGCCTCAAAAATACCAGAAAGGAATGGATCTTTCATGAAATCAGGAATGACAGCACCTTGGGCAAAAGGATGTGACAATTTCCCGTGGTTTCTGACATAACTTTGTATCTTGACCGCCCAGTCATCAATCATTGACGGGGGGAATGCTTCGCGCACATAAACAAAACCGTGCTTGTGATAATGCTCTGAATCATCGGTATCCGGAACAATAGGAGCGGTTGGCACAAAGGATGCCGCAAGCTCATCATGCACTTGTGCTGGTCCTGGCGCAGGATTCACTGTAGTCGGTGGCGCCGGTGCAGCTTCTGGGCTAATGGGAGAGCGCACGTGTGTACTGTTCTTATGCCTGTACACTGCCACATACGCAGAATAGTTCAGCTGCTCTGTGTAGACCACGGCCAGAGCGAGGACCGTCACAGTTGCGACGGACAGCAGCGCGCATGTGTAGCGGCTGCCTACCCCTGTGCCACTTCTCGACGCTCCGACCATTGTGCTGCGATCGCAGCTCAGGTTCGAGCCCAGCTGCTTGAGCCCAAATGGCTACGGATTTCTCTGGGAGGTCTCCCTGAGTGCCCTTGGGGGCCTCTTGGCGCCTCTGGGGGTCGTGTTGGGGCCGAGGGCGCTTTCCCTTGCTGGTTCTTGTTCGAGACTTGGAGCGGCTTTGGGCCCTCGTGGGGCGCTCTGGGACCGCCCGCGGGGCCCCTTTTTGGGGGGCCTCCGAACCCGTCTTGGGCAACTCCTGGGTCATCCTCGGGGCTTTCTTGCGTCCATCTTGAAGCCTCAAGAGCTTTTCGGGAGTGAATCGGCGAGAAAGCAACAACCACTGGCTTCCCCTAAGCATTCGAACGGGTATTGGCCTCGTGGAATCCCGCTTGGGGCGCCTCGGAGCCATCTTGGGCAGACGTGAAAGCTATCTTGGCGTGTCTTGCCGGGTCCTGCCTCAGTTTGACAAGCCTCGCCTTGTCTTTGATTGACTTCTCTTGTCGAGTCCTGTCACCTTGGGCCGTCCCGGCGGCGTCTTGGAAGGAGGCCCACGCTGGTCGCACGGCCAGGGGTCGACTGGAGGGGCTCGCCCGCCTTGCTAGGGGAAGCCCCTCTCCGCGGGCTGGGCAGGGGGAAGCCGCGAGGTGTGAGATGCCCTTGTGGCCCCGAGGTGGCTCTAGACAAGGGCTCCCAACTTCGCGCTTCGCGCTGCGCGAAGCGCGAAGTGCGAATAACTTCGCGCTCTCGCGCCGCCTCCCAGGGGAGAAGAGGAGGATGAGGAGGAATCGGAGCCGAATCGCGAAGCACGAAGCGCGAATAACTTCGCGCAATCGAGGGCGCCCTTGCTAAATGGCCCTAGGTGAGCTCCAACACGGCAAGGGATGGCCCACGATTGCTCCACAGATGGCTTCCAGCACGCAGCCGAGCTCTCCCGAGACGGCCCCGAGCGGCGACGGAGCCTCCCTGGGATACGCCGGAGATGCCAGACTGCGTAGAGCATCCAAGGCTGTCCGCTGTGTCGTTGCTTTGTCACCTTTTCGCTTCCGACTGGGATCCGAAGCCTCAAGCTAGGGCTCCCGACTTCGCGCTTCGCGCTCCGCGAGGCGCGAATTGCTTCGCGCTCTCGAGCCGCCCCCCCAAAGGGAGAAAAGGAGGAGGAGGAGGAGGAGGGGGAGGAAGGAGCGAGGACCGCGAAGCGCGAATAACTTCGCGCCCTCGTGGGAGCCCTTGCTAGATGGCCCTGGGTGAGCTCCAACACGGCAAGGGATAGCCCACGATTGCTCAACGGATGGCTTCCAGCACGCAGCCGAGCTCTCCCGAGACGGCCCCGAGCGGCGACGGAGCCTCCCTGGGATACACCGGGGATGCCAGACTGCGTGAAGCATCCAAGGCTGTCCGCTGTGTCGCTGCCTCGTCGCCTTTTCGCTTCCGACTGGGATCCGCGGCCTCAAGATCTGGGGCTCCCAACTTCGCGATCTCGTCCCCCGCGAGGCGCGAATTGACTTTGCGCTCTCGCGCCGCCCCCCCAAAGGGAGGAAAAGGAGGACGAGGAGGAGGGGGAAGAAGGAGCGAGGACCGCGGAGCGCGAACAACGTCGCGCCCTCGTGAGAGCCCTGGTCAAGATGGCCCTAGGTGAGCTCCAACACGGCAAGGGATGGCCCACGATTGCTCCACGATGGGCGCGAACAACGTCGCGCCCTCGTGGGAGCCCTGGTCGAGATGGCCCCGAGATCGTCCCAGTGCGGCCCCCGAGTGGGATCCGCGGGCGGCCCCCCGGGGCGCCACCGCGGGGGCCTTCGGGGGCGGTCCTTCGGGCCGCCGACCCGATTGCGGGCCCCCCCCTCTCTCGCACAGACCAAGCCACCGAGGCACCGAAACTGCTGGAGGATGCTGCCCCAATGGGGGGGACCCTTTCGCCCTCCTCCTCCTCCTCCTCCTCCTCCTCCTCCTCCTCCTCCTCCTCCTCCTCCCCCTCCCCCTCCCCCTCCCCCTCCTCGCCCTCCCCTCCTCGGTTCGCCTACGGCCCCGGGGGAGACCGTCCACATGGAGGAGCACCTCAGATAATCTTGCGAATAAGTACACGCATGATATCGAAGCATGCAGGGGGAATGCACGTCCGAGCGATAAGCTTGTGTGCCGCGATGCCTTCACACAGTCTCCGAGCTGGCGAACGACAATCCAGGTTGGTCCAGACAGCATCCAGCATGCCTCCAAGAGACCCAAAGACAGCTCCAAGTGGCCTCGGAGTCTCCCACGGAGGCCCCCGAGAGGAGGAGGCGGAGGAGGAGGAGGACGAGGAGAAGGAGGAGGAGGAGGCTAAACTTATTGAATAGCATGACATATTTCTATGAGTGTATGTGATTATCCCTTCTCGCCTTTTCTCTTCGGATGGGCTCTTCAAGCCTCAAGATGGCCCCACGATTGCCCAAGGGAGCCTCAAGAGGGGAACATCAAGGCTGCGAAACAGCCCCAAGAATTCAAGAACACCCGAGAGCCCCAAGAGTGGGGGCTGTAACATGGGATCCCCCCCCTGTTTGATCGAGGGCCTCTACGACGGCTCCAAGAGGATCCCAAGGCCCCCTAAATGGCCCCAGAAGGCTCCGACAACTTTGAACTTTCTATAATAAGGCACCAAGATGGTTCCAACAATGCGTTAAAACAACTCTCAGGAGGCACGATCCGAGAAGATTTTTATCGCAGACTCCTGCCGTTGTCGATGTTGCTGCATCTCTTTTCCTTTCCCGTTCTTGTCCTCCTCCTTTCCTCCTCCCCCTCCTCCTTCTCCTCCTCCCCTTCCTTATTATCCTCCTCTTCTTCTTTTTGTTATTGTAATGCATAATATTATCAGTACTAGTATTGTTAGTATTACGTTGGGATGCGACGTGTCCCATCAACTTGACATTACTTCTTTACTTCTGCTCGCCCTCCTCCTCCTTCTCCTTCTCTGACTACCTACCAAACCACCCCAACCCAACCCGAAGACCCGAATTTGACCTGAATTTCGGGTTGGGGGGGGTACGGGTTCCATGTGTTTTTTCGACGTTCCCCGACCCCCCCCCACTGGAAATGGAGGGCAAATTGAGGCCTTCGGGTTGGGTTGGGGTGGTCTGGTAGGTGGTGATTCTCTAGCGGCATCCCGAACAAAACCCCGGAAAAGGTCCGGTTGAGGCCTTGCTCTGAGAGCAATCGCCGTCTACGCAGCATTTTGCACGCACGCTGCGATCCGCCACCGCGCGCTGCAAGGCGGCGCGCCGGACCTTTTCCGGGGTTGTGTTCGGGATGCCACCAGCGAGCATGCGCAGTCGTGTTGCCTGGTGCGCCTGGCTTTTGAGCGCGCCCAGTGGGGTCGTATAGATGGAGCTCGCTACGGGGACACGAAGCGTGTGTGTGTGTGTGTGTGTGTGTGTGCGTGTGTGGCTGTGCCGGAATGGGCGCGGGGCCTCATGCGCGCTGGCGCCCACTGGGGCCGAAAGTGGATTACACTACGAGGCACGAGGCGTGTGAGGAGTGTGCCGAAATGGGTCGGGGGCGTCGTGTGCGCGGGCCCACCGGGGCCGTAGGTGGAGCTCCTGTCAGAGCCCCGAATCATCAGGGGTAACTCGGGTCAGGGCTAACTCGGGTTCCTTTTCCGGGAATCCAAACCCGAGTTACCCCGGACCCGAGTTACCCCGGATAACTCGGGCGTCCAGAGCCCCGAATCATCAAGGATAACTCGGGTCAAGGCTAACTCGGGTTCCTTTTCCGGGAATCCAAACCCGAGTTACCCCGGACCCGAGTTACCCCGGATAACTCGGGCGCCCAAGACGGGGGAGGCCCCGAGGGGCACAAGGGCGAGCACACACACACACACACCACGCGCTTCGTGCTCCCAGAACGGAGCTCCAGCTGAGGCCCCAGCTGGAGCTCCGTTCTGGGAGCACGAAGCGCGTGGTGTGTGTGTGTGTGTGCTCGCCCTTGTGCCCCTCGGGGCCTCCCCCGTCTTGGGCGCCCGAGTTATCCGGGGTAACTCGGGTCCGGGGTAACTCGGGTTTGGATTCCCGGAAAAGGAACCCGAGTTAGCCCTGACCCGAGTTACCCCTGATGATTCGGGGCTCTGAGTGTGTGTGTGTGTGTGTGTCTGTGCTCGCCCTTGTGCCCCTCGGGGCCTCCCCCGTCGCTGCTGCTTGCTGATGGATCGACGCCAGCTGTCCACACTGCAACAACACACTGCTCTGGATCCACGGTGGCAGTCGTTGCCGTTTTCGCCTCCTTGGAGGCTGCAAGGGTCGCCGTGCGGCGTTTTTCCCGGATGGCTGCTCCACGTCCGATGCTTTACCATTGCGTGTGTGTCTGTGTCTGACTCGACTCGACACGCGCCCTGCGCCAATCGGGCCGGCCCCAACCACGGGGAGGGCGGCACACTGTACTGCGCGCAGGCAGGCGGGCCCGGCCGCGGCGGTGAGGAAGCACGCAACGAAGAAAAGGCTCAGAATTGAATGCGTGGTGAAACGATCTCGGCTACTGACTACCTACCAGACCACCCCAACCCAACCCGAAGGCCCGAATTTCGGGTTGGGGGGGTAAGGGTTTCATACGTGTTTTTTCTATGTTCCGCGACCCCCCCACACTGGAAATGGAGGGCAAATCTGAGCCTTCGGGTTGGGTTGGGGTGGTTTGGTGGGTGGTGAGCTACACGCAAGAGTGACCCTGGGTAAGAGTGACCTTTGGTGCAAAAACAAGCGCGCAAGCAGCTGCTACCGCTTCGTTTCCAGCCATCTGAGGGCCCCTCTGTGCCCGCACCAAAGGTCACTCCGGCGAAAAGTCACTCTTACGTCTAGTCGATTCATCGGGGATCTTCTGACCCGAGTCAATCCAGGCCCGGGTCACCCGGGTCAATCCAGGCCCGGGTCAGCAGGAAACCAAAAAACTGCAATGCAGGAGAAAGGAACTGAAACGAAGGTCTTTGCAAACCCCGGGTCAGCCAACGTGCGCGGCCGCCTCGCGGCCACGAGCGGCTCCCTGACCCGGGTCAGCCAGAGGGGGTCTTCGCAGGATCCTGCAGGATTCGGTGCCCTGGTTGACCCCCGTTTGCATTGATCTCCGTCTCTTAAGCCCCGACTTCAGAGTCAGCCCAGTCCTCCGGGATCCTTGCCGCGTTTGCCCAGTCTTGGTCGCACGTGTCTGAAGGGACCCTGGGACACACAAATAAATACACACAAATAAAAGGATCCCCCACATTTTCCCATATTTTCTGGATTTCTGTCTTCCCCCCCCACTGCCCATATATTTTCCCACATTTTCCTGGGAGTGGACGATTCATTGTGCCTGTGATTTTTCCCCTCCTGAGTGCCAGCGGAGCTGTCGGCTCACCCCTCTGCGGGACACGCCCGAGGCGGTCCCTCTTGCTCCGGGCCCGGCCGGGGCTCCGCGGGAGCACGCGTGAGATCATGTCTGAGAGAAATGATCTCACCACGTGCTCCAATACGTAATGGCAGGCGAACCAATACGTAAGACGATGTCGCAACAGTAAGTCTGGAATTTGGGGACCCGCGCAAGAAGCTAATCCACTCGCCCAAAGTGTAGTTATGTGCCTGTCCGATCTGTGTGCGCCCTCACCGGGCAGACGTTTCCCCCGCCAAATTCCGCTTTCGGGCTCGGAGCTGCGCAATCCAGCCGGCGATCCCAGCATCATCCAGACGCTGTTCGATACCCTGGGCCGCTCGCTGAGTCCAATCCGCCCGTCCTCTTTGCCCACTGCATCATACGACGACTCATCATGGTCGCTTGATCTCTTCCCTTGGAACCCACAGCGAGGCACAGCATTCGACGTTGGTTCTCCAATCGCCTCCTCTCCGTGTCGGCCGTCAGCGTCCAGCAGGCTGCACCGAACGGTGCGCACGGGGTGATCACGGAGTCGAAAAGCCGCAGACGGAGGGCAGAGGCAGGGAGAGGAGGACCAGTGTAAACCCAAGATGTATGCTGCTCCCATCGTACTTAAGGACCACATCCCAGAAACCATTTCGAGCACCCAGAGAAGTATCAAAACAGTGTCGAACGAGTGTCGCCTCCCAGGGCACGACACGTGAAAACCCTCAAATTGCAGTTTTCTGTTGGTGCTCGAGATTCTCTCTGGTGATCAAGGCTAGAGTAGGTTGGAACAGCATAACAAAAGATGCATCAACGATGTCGCAGTAAACCCTCCGTCCACATTACCTCTTCATGTGTCCCTGCAAAAACTTATCTTCAATGCGGGAAGCGGCCCATTAGAAGATTAGAAGACAACCGTCTGGGGATCCTCAATCGCGCCAACAAATAATTTCTGGGCGTTCAACGCCGAAGGTCAACGTGACTGCTGCGTCCTGTCAATCCGAAATCGTGCCAGAACAAGATTTGTTGGACTTCAACTCCGCGAATCAACGTGACTGTTGCGTCCTGACAACCCCAAACCGTTCCAGAACACCCGTCCTGGGATTTCAACGATAGGAATACTTGCATATGTCGCACAAGTTTGAAACGAATGTGCGCGGCGCTCAAGCGTCACATGTTGAAGAAGAACCGCCCTCAACCTTTGAAGCTGCTGCAAACTTTTAAAACGACTGTGCGCGGCGCCAAGGCGAGAGCAACATTTTGAAATCGGCCTGTTCTCCATCCTTGAAGCCGTTGTAAATTTAAAAGCGAATGTGCGCGATGCTAACGCCAGAACCACGTTTTGAAAAGGGCACTCCCTGCATCCGTGAATCTCTTGTAGATTTCAAATTTCAGGGCCACAATGGTGAAGAAATCTCAAGCGAAACACCCGACCCGCCCTACCGACACGTCTGGGGGTGCGACAGGGAGGAGCTAGTTATAAGGAGACGGCGTGGAGGAGGCGGAGGAGGAGGAGGAGGAAGAGGGGGAGGAGGAATAGGGGTAGAAGGACGAGGGGGAAAGGGGGGAGGAGTGAGGACGGAGTAGAGACGCGAGACGTTGCGGAGTCAAATCGAGGACCCAGCAACAAAAGAGGGCTGGGAAGCATATGCTTAGTATTTTGGAAACAGCACGGCACATAGAAGACGAGGGGTAATAGAGGCACATTTCCCGAGTCAATGAGGAGTATAAAGGACGGCACGGTGAAACAAGCATTATCAAATATGAGTTAGAGCCTCGTCCATCAGCTCTGCCATAAGCAGTATTACCATCTTCCCCATGCCATGACGTTCCTTCCGTCCCTCCGACCTGCGCTGCAACCGGGCAGGCCCAAAGGTGGGCGCAGTCCTTCCACAACCGCGCGGCAGTCTCCTGCCGACGGCGCAAGGATGAAATCGGAATCGGGGAAATCCGAACGGGATGGCAGAGCACCTGATCACAGGACGTAGAGCCAGCTAGAACAAGTGGCAGCGTTGGGCCAAGAGAGAGAATGGTGAAGTGGAAAACCCTGACGATGAGGTAGATCCACACTAGATCCAAACCTGATAATCACATCAAACAACGGGGAGCTCTTGCACAAGGGAGAGGAGCCGCTTCATGGAGCACTCCATCTAGACCCAAGCTCACCACACCGGTGCCCACTGGTGTGGTAAGCCTGGGTGAGCCCCGTTAGGCCTGGGCGAGCTTTTTTGAAGGGAAACTGGGACGCACAAATAAATACACACAAATAAAAAGATTCCCTATATTTTCCCATATTTTCTGGGTTTTTGTCTTCCCCACCACTTCCCATATTTTCCCATATTTTCTGGGAAATCGACGATTAATTGTGTCTGTGTGTTTTTTCCCCTCCTGATTTCTGATGCAGAAGAACTGCGAGACGGCCGAGGACGGAGTGGAGTGGGAAGGGAACCCTTCCCTGGGTGACTACCTCACAGACCACCCCAAAACCCACCCCGAGGACCCGAATTTCGGGTTGGGGGGGGGGTACGGGCTTCATATTTGGA
Organism: Prorocentrum cordatum; assembly: GCA_963575745.1. Lineage (NCBI taxonomy): Eukaryota > Dinophyceae > Prorocentrales > Prorocentraceae > Prorocentrum > Prorocentrum cordatum. The sequence continues at coordinate 26,078 of CAUYUJ010006640.1, forward strand.
CGCCCGACAAGGGTACCGAAAAAATCGGTACGATGCCCAACAGCACATGTTGTCCCAAACCGACAGCGGCCGCTGTTGGGCAGGCGGCCTTCTGTCTCGAATGTACACAGGCCGCGGCGGCGCAGACAGCGAGTCCTGTTCAAAATGAACAGGAACCGCTGTTGGGCCTTGTACCCATTCTTTCCGTACCCATTTCGGGCGTGTCGTATGTGTCCTTGTCATATGTTCCCCGACCCCCCCCCCACACTGGAAATGGAGGGCAGATCGGGGTCTTCGGGTTGGGTTGGGGTGGCTTGGTGGGCGGTGACTAGGATTAAGTCGGGCCTGTCCCCCTACAGAGGGATTTTCGACGAAACATAGAAAGTACCCCCAAAATAATCAAAAATAATCCAAAAATAGTCTGGGGACTATTTGTTGAGTATTTTCGACCCTTTGGGGGTATTTTGGGGGTATTTCTATTTCGTCGAAAATCCCCCTGTAGGGGGACACGCCCGACTTAAGACTAGGATGGCAGCGCTGCTCTTCTGCGTCGAGCTTCGGCCCTCGCGCCCTGCAGGTCGGACACGAAGGGTGTGTCGACTGATCCAATCAGGCCGGCCTGGTCGCAGGCTCGCGCACCAGGGGTGCGAGTAGGAGGAGGAGGAGGACTTCGAGGAGGAGGAGGAGGAGGAGGAGGAGGAGGGACTTCGAGGGGTGCGAGTACGAACAGTAGAATACGAAGAGCTGTCGCAGAGCGTGCCATGCCTCAGTGCTTCGCGTCCCCTGCAGTGCCGTGCCCGCCTCATGTTTTCCCTGCGTTTCCGCCTGTTCAGCGCCGAAGAAATGCGTGCACGAACATGTACGCGGAGGACACATGTGTGCGTACACTTTCGTCTTCGGCACCGCCTGATTCCGGTGCTTTGCCCCCTCCTGGCCTTGACGTGAGGCCCCTCCTTCTGCCCCCCCCCCTTTGTTAATTAGCTTCGACCGGAAGAGGTGCGCTCTCGACCCGCGGATCAAAAAAGTGTACGTACACTTGGTTACACGTCAGCGGGTGCCCGAAGCAGTGATCCCACCAGCCCTCTGAGCGGAGGTGGTTTTGGGGCGCTTCCCCTTCCGACCCCCTGCTGTCCCTTCGGGGAGGGGTCCACCGCCCCTAACCCCACGCCGCAAGACTCCCCCCTGCCGTCGCTCGGACGTCCATTTCGCGTGCATTTTTCGGTTTCGTGCGTGCATTGTTTTGCTCGATGGTCCAGGATGGTCCTCGATGGCTCTCGCCGAGAGAAAATGCACACGTCCGAGCGATGCCAAGCCCCCCTTCGCCTAAGCATGGTAGTCGAGTGAACCAGATAGACGGGGAGAGAGACAGAGGGGCGAGAGCTCATGCATGCGGCAGGTGCACGGCGAACATCCTGGTCTGCTGTTTTTTTTGCCTGTGGCAGACCAGCACGGCAGACCAGCACAACAAACAGGGCAGGCCAGCACGAAAGAGCAGACCAGCAATGGAGACCAATACGACCGTCCAAGCCAACACGGCAAACCAGACCAACATTGCAGACCGACATGGCAAATCAAATGTGGCGTGCGACCAACACGGCAGACCGATTGCGCCGTGCTGGTCCGGTCTACCGCGTTGGTCTGATCTGCCGTGCTGATCTGCCGTGCTTCTCTGGTCAATCGTGCCTGCCGTGCTGGCCCGACCTGTCGTGCACAGTCCGCCGTGCTGGCCTGCTCGTCTGGGCCAGCGTGCTGGTCGACCGTGCTGCGCTCCGCCGTGCCGGCTGGTCGCTGCCGGTCTGGGCCGCCGCGAGGGTCGCCCGTGACAGCCTGGTCTGCCGTGCTGGCCCGTGCCGCTGGTCTGCCGGCCCCCCTGGGGGCCCCGCGGGGCGCCTCCGGGAGGCCTCCGGGAGGGGCCTCCTCGTGCGAGTGAGCGTGGGTGCAGGCTCGGATCGCTCGCTGCCCGCTGTGTTTTTGGAGGCCTAGAAATTGGCACCAACACCAACACAGGAAGTTGCCTCCACATGGGGAAGATGATCCTAGATTTCGGTGTTGGTGGCAATTTTTCGGTCACCTTGGAAGCCAGAATATTACCACCATCACCGAGATCGGGATCCTCTTTCCTCGGTGGAGGCACACCGCCGATCTTGGTGTTGGTGTCAACCTCTAGGCCTGCGATGTTTGGCCGCCCCTGACTGCTGGCTGCACCGTCCTTGGTTCTGTCCGAAGGTTCGATCGGGTCGCGAAGATCTCGTGACATCCGGTATTCGGGAGGAGGCCAAGCCGGGAGATCCCAGTGACCCTGTCATCCGTATTATGCTCACTGAGGGGCTCTTCCCGCACCCAGGCGATGAATGGCCGAGACCCTGATCGGCTGGTGGTATCACGATTGGGTGGGAGGAGAAGCCTGATAGGGATGATACGGCCATCACGGGGAACGTTTTCATGGACGGAAGCTCTCGGCGGCATATCGTCATATCGTCAAGGTCATATCGTCAAGGAGTTGTCTAGTGCACGCTGGGGGGTTACAGCCCACAGAGACGACGGTTTCAAAATGTTGAGTGCGTTCGGACCCATGTGGGCCCCGCTCCCCCAGACTAGCCAGGCAGGGGTGCTCGGAGCCCTGGAGGCTGCCTCCCAATGTTTAGTTGGGCCAGCCGTTGGTCTTTCTGATTGCCTCAGCGTGGTCCGTGCGAATCAAGAACCTCGAGGCCTGAAGCTGTCCCACACGAGACCCTACGCTGGCCTCGTGTTCTCCAGTTTCCCTCGGTAGTGGACGGATCCCGTCCAGAAAATCAAGGCGCATGTTGTGGAGTCGGAGGGGTTGTCTGCCAGAGATAGGTTTCCCAAGGCCGACAATGACGCTGCCGACGAGGCAGCGAAGGCCGGCCCCGCGGCCCACCCGCAGCCCTCGGGGGCGTGTCGAGCTCGTCTGGCGCACCGCGTCCGAGTGGCCAAGGCGGTCTGCCTACTTGCCGCGCGCGTTTCTTGCCCGCCTGGCCCCGTCTCGACCTCAGTGGCGTCCAGCTGGCCAAGGGTCCCTCGAAGGGTTCTTCGGCCGCGACGCACACCGAGCTGCAGGAGTGGGAAGTCCCTCTGCGCACTAGGCGACCACAGGAGTTCAAGTACGGTTGTTCTTCGAAGCCCGACGAGGCTGGCTGCTCTGGCATCATCCCCGACAATGTGTGGGGAGTGGCCGCCAGAGGCCACAGATTGTTGCCATTCCAATGCATTGTTGATTCGTCTCTTTTTGTGTGCGTTGGCTGTAAAGCCGTCTCCACGTTGGGCTCCCTGGCGCTCCTTGGGGAAACTTGCTGGCGCCCAACTCGGAACAACCTGTAACGATGGAAGCATCGGACTTGTAATGTCAAGCATGCCAGACTCCAAGGTGTTTCTGTGGAGACTGCCCCAGAAGTTGTCGAAGCTCTTTCAAGCGAGGACTCGAACGCTGGGGCAGGGAGTATGTCCCAGCATCACCATGCAGCCTCACCATTGGGGGGCGGAAAGATACGGATACGTGTTGTCCCCAGACCTCTCTTGGGGTGCGTTCTGACGAGAATTTCGAGGCGAACCCAGCGGTGACAACGAGGATTCCCCAGGAGGACCAGGAAAGGCCGAAAACGAAGGGGGACAACACGTATCCGTATCTTTTTCTCCCCAGACACCATGCAAGATCAGGGGCCTCACCCTCCGCGAGTGCCAGTGGAGCACCAGCAGCGCGTGACCACCCTGTGCTGCAGGATCCCGTCGTCGAGCCTCCGTCGTTACTGTCGTGCAGCAGGGGCGTCCTCCTCCTCCTCCTCCTCCTCCTCCTCCTCCTCCTCCTCCTTCTCCTCCCCCTCCCCCTCCCCCTCCCCCTCCTTCCCCGTCCCAGCGGAACAATCCAGTCGTCGTTGTGTCGTGCACCCACCCCAATAGAGGCACCGCTGGGACGGGGGATGGAGGCT
>CAUYUJ010006640.1:40000-42500 GCA_963575745.1 Prorocentrum cordatum
ACAGTTTCACAGATCGCAGCCCCCCGCGGGCAAGACAGGAAGAGGCGGGAGGCGGGAGAAGGGACGCGACCACACTGCTCTATTCAAAACGAATACCCAACCAAGGACGGTTGGGAAATAATAAGAGCGGGGGCAGTGGTAGTCGCACTCGGAAAAAAAAAAACTAGTGGTCGTACTAGCCGAGGAAGTAGCAGTAGTAGTAGCAGCGGTAGTTGTAGCAATCGTAATAGCAGCTGTCGTCGTAATACCAGTAGTCGTAGTAGTAATACTAAGACCGGTAAACATAATGGAAATAGTAATCGTGGCAATGGTAATCGTTTAGTCGTTACGGTAGAAGTGGTGTTAGTAGCAATCGTAGTCGCAGTAGTAATCCGAATGGTAATATCATTACAAGTTAAAGTGACAATCGTAGTCGCACCAGTAGCAGCAGCATCAGGGGTAGTACAAGCAGTGGTAGTAGTAGTAGTAGTAGTAGTAGTAGTAGTAGTAGTAGTAGTAGTAGTAGTAGTAGTAGTAGTAGTAGTAGTAGTAGTAGTAGTAGTAGTAGTAGCAGTAGTAGTAGTAGTAGTAGTAGTAGTAGTAGTAGTAGTAGTAGTAGTAGTCGTAGTGGTGGTAGTAGTAGTCGTAGTGGTAGTAGTAGTAGTCGTAATAGTGGTACTAACAGCTATAGTCGCACTCGTAGTTCTGGTAGTGTAGTAATCATAATACACATACTCGTCGCTGGAATACGAAAAAATACCCTGGCGACGTACCCAGCCCCTGCGCAAACGCGGGGCGCAAATAGTTTAGGACACTCTATAAGGGGGGCGATGACGGAGCGAGGATTACATATGTCTGCAGACGGAATTCGATAGACTCGCAGGACACTGGCTACAGGGCAAGGACTAGATAAAGCTGAATAGCTACAATCCCTGAGCAGCCCTAGCCACTTCGAAAGCGGGAATCTCATATAGCAGCCCCCGAAAGATGGCGAGGTCGAACTTGAGTCTGCGGCGAGGTCCCAGAAACAATAACGGTTCGAGGATGATGTGATCGAGGGCCTGAGGGCAACTCACGAGGCATGAGGGGCGTCTCGTAGAGAGCAAGCTGTTCTTTCCGCTTCGCCCCCTGCAAATGATGTGCAAATCGCTTGCATCTTTTGCGAGGTACAACTCTTCACCCAGCGAGTTCCAAACAATTTGATGCAGCATAAACGCAGACACATGTGATTGAACTACTACTCGCCAGGCTCCCTAAGAGCCCCCGCCGACGTGGCAGCAGCAACGTGACGCGGAGAGCAATTTAAAAGCTAGCATGATGGCTTGCGCCACGCGGGGCCTCGCTCTGCATTCACTCGACGCCCCAGTACGCGGTGCGGGCGCGCTTGCCGCGCACGCGCCTCGCACGCAGGCCCCAAACGCTAGCCCGACGCGCCGACGTGGCGAGGACGCCCGCCACATTCGAAGTCCGCTGGGCCCCCCAACAGGCCTCGAAAGTGGCGACCGTTTCGCAGATCGCAGCCCCCCAAGGATGGCGAGGTCTAATTTGGGTCCGCCCGTGGCCCTCACTGTGCTGGGCCCCCCAGCAGGCCTCGAAAATGGCGACGGTTTCGCAGATCGCAGCCCCCCAGGGACGGCGAGGTCTAATGTGGGCCCGCCCGTGGCCCTCACTGCGCTGGGCCCCCCAGCAGGCCCCAAAAGTGGCGACTGTTTCACAGATCGCAGCCCCCCAGGGATGGCGAGGTCTAATTTGAATCTGCGTGTGGCCCTCACTGTGCTGGGCCCCCCAGCAGGCTTCGAAAATGGCGACAGTTTCACAGATCGCAGCCCCCCAGGGATGGCGAGGTCTAATTTGAATCCGCCGCGATTACCCTCTATGCAGGACCCCCCAGCAGGCCTCGAAAGTGGCGACAGTTTCACAGATCGCAGCCCCCCAGGGATGGCGAGGTCTAATTTGAATCCGCCGCGATTACCCTCTATGCAGGACCCCCCAGCAGGCCTCGAAAGTGGCGACAGTTTCACAGATCGCAGCCCCCCAGGGATGGCGAGGTCTAATTTGAATCCGCCGCGATTACCCTCTATGCAGGACCCCCCAGCAGGCCTCGAAAGTGGCGACAGTTTCACAGATCGCAGCCCCCCAGGGATGGCGAGGTCTAATTTGAATCCGCCGCGATTACCCTCTATGCAGGACCCCCCAGCAGGCCTCGAAAGTGGCGACAGTTTCACATATCGCAGCCCCCCAGGGATGGCGAGGTCTAATTTGAATCCGCCGCGATTACCCTCTATGCAGGACCCCCCAGCAGGCCTCGAAAGTGGCGACAGTTTCACAGATCGCAGCCCCCCGCGGGCAAGACAGAAAGAGGCAGGAAAGAGGCGGGAGGCGGGAGGCGGGAGGAGACGCGACCACACTGCTCTATTCAAAACGAATACCCAACACAGGAGGGTTGGGAAAAATTGTAACCATAGGTGGTAGTAGCAGTCGTAGTAGCAGTAATAGCAGTCGTGACCGTAGTAGTAGTAGC
>CAUYUJ010006640.1:50000-52218 GCA_963575745.1 Prorocentrum cordatum
GAACTCAGCCTTGGCGGAGGGCCAGAGCGGGGCAAGCCCGGCGGCGGGGGCCTGCGCGAACTTGCGCGCCGCGTGCAAACACCGAAATCGTTTGCCCCGTGAGCGCGCCGACGCTCGCACAGTGGCCCGCGAAAACCTCCATCGCGCGAGCGGACGCCTTCCGCTGAGCCAGCAGCCAGCGCGGACCCGCGTCCAAGCGCATGTAGCGGGCGCCAATCTCCCGCGCCTCGGCTTTCAGCTCGGCCCTGAGGCCCTCCATCGGCGCTCGTGTTCTCGCGGGAGCTGCGGGCGCCCGCGAAGCCAGTGGCGCGCCAGTCCCGACTGGTTCCCGGCGCCCCCACTTTGTCCATGTAGACGTAGTGGGCCAGCGGCGAGCCGGGGCCAACGGCGGCCAGTCTTGGGCGATCCGCGACAGGGGGCAACAACTCCAGGCCCGGCCCGAGGGCGACGCGGCACTCGTTGATCGCCCGCGCGACCGCAGGGCTCCAGCTGAAGCCCGCTGGGAAGGCGGCGCGGCGCGGCCGCCGGACCTCGCCGGCTCTCGCGACGTGGAAACCCACCCGCCTCTCGAGCCCAGCCGTCCTCATCGGCGCGGGCGGCGCGAGAAACTCGGCCACCTCTCGCGCGTCCTCGGCCCGTGGAAGGAGTCCGCGACGTCGGCCCGCGCCGCGTCGACGCCGTCGACTCTTTCGCCCAGCTCGACGCGGCCGAGACCCTCGGCAACGCAGAGCGGGGCGCGAGTCGGTTGACTGGTCTGGCGTCCGCGATCAGCCGCCGCGCCCCGCTTTTCCTCCTCGCAAAAAGCAATGATTTGAATCGCTTCCACTTCGGCGTCTCAGTCCGACAGGCCATTCCCGCCTGATCGAGCTGGCGCGCAAAGCGCCAGGAAAGCCGAGGGCTCGTCCCCAGCCGGCGTGTCACGCGCGGCTTGAGAGCCCCGAAAGACTGGTCTAGCTCATCTACCACCTCAGAACTCCGCCGATGCCGCCCGAGGAACCTCCCGAGCAGAACGCGGGCGCGCGCCCCGCCGATCAGGCTCGCGCGCCTCGCGTCGCCGACGCCCTGGCAGGGGCGCCTCGCCCCTCTCGCACGGCGCCGCTGTCGCGCGCGCCCTGGGCCCTGGGCTCGTCGTTGCCCGCGCGCGGCATTGGCTGCCGCCGAGCCGTCGTCGGCGCCTGATATACGGCCGCCTGCCTGGGGCTCGCCCCGCGCCGTCTCGCGCGTCAGCGCGCCGAGCTCGGCAGCAGCTGCGGTTGCGCTCGCGGCCCCAGACGACGACCCTGGATCGGCGGGGCGCGCGGCGGCCAGGGCAGGCGGGCCCCTTCATCACCTGGAACGCCCACTGCGCGCATGGCCGACTCGATCGCAGCTGGGGCGCCCGCCAAGACCTCCGTCGCCAGCGACGCCTCCTGCTCGACCGAGAGCGGGGAAGCTGCGCCAGACCTCGCCCGGCACTTTCCTCGGGGGCGGCTGGGGCGGCGCCCGCCTCGAGATCCGACGCCGCGCGACGCTTGCGAGTCCGCGCGCGGCCGCGGATCATCGGCCCCGCATGGGTGGCGGGGGGCACCCCCTCCTCATCGGCGGTAGATGTCGGCTCGGAACTACTGGCTTCAAGACTGGCCGGCCACTCGCCGCCGCCCGCGCCCGCGGCGGCGAAACCCGCAACTGGTTCCTCGGCCGCCAGCGCCGGCATCGGCAGCAAGTCGCCCTCTGGCACTGGCCCCTCGAGGCGCGGAATCAAAAATCCACCAGCGCCAGAACTCCAGAAAGAACTCATTAGAGCTCCGCTCCCGCAGACCACCACCCCGAGCTGGTGGCACTCCGTTCCGGGCAAGTGCGGGGGGCACGCCCTAAACGGGGCGCCGCCAGCTCGGGGGGTGGGGAAGTGCGAACGGCCAGCCCCCCTGGCTGGTGGCGGTCGTTCTTTCGCTTCTGGCGATCAACGCGCGGCTCGGACCCCGCACTCTCGTCGTCGACCCCCGCCTGCTCGAACGCGTCGCCGATCGTCAGCAGGCGCCCGTTCGTCGCGCGCCTACGGTCGACGTGCTGATCCACAGCGTCGGTGACCTCCACGCCATCGTCGGAACTGTCGTCGGCGTCGCCTCCTCCGCGAACCCGCCTGGTCGCGACGATCTCCTCGCCCCCTGCGACGCCCCCACCCCTGAAAGGAGTGGCCGCCGTCCTCGAAAATCTTCGCGCCAACTTCGCGAAATCGGCC
>CAUYUJ010006641.1:0-35000 GCA_963575745.1 Prorocentrum cordatum
GCATCTTGCCGGGCCCAGGGCAGTCTTTGAGCGTCCTGGGTGCCTCTGGGATCCTCTGGAGGCCCTTGGGGGTCTCTTGGGAGCCTCTTCGAGGCCCCTTGGGCGCCTCTTGAGGCCGCCTGGGCGCCTCTTTGGGTCCTCTTGGGGCGGTCTTGGGAGCCTTGGGGGCGCTCTTGGAGCTATCTTGGAGGAGACCGATCAAACATGGGGGGACACTTAATTAGCCTACCCCTTCTAGAGTGCCTAAATTTGTCGCTCGGACCCTTCGTGGACCCTTCTTGGAGCGCTCTTGAGGCCGTCTTCGGGCTCTCTGAGGCCCCTCTTGGAGCCCGCATGGGCCCTCTTGGAGCCATCTCGAGGCACCAGAAGGCCATCGAAAGCAAAAAGGCGAGAAGACAAACATCATTGATTTTCTGTTGGTGCTTGGAGGATTTGGGCCTCTTGGGGGCCCCCTTGGAAGTCTCGGAAGCATCTTGGAGCGTTCTTGGAGCGTCTTGAAGCATCTTGGGAGCCAAATTGAGGCATCTTAGGCTATCTTGAGCCATCTTGGAAATCATCTTGGGTTCTCTGATGCCCTCTTGGAGCCGACTTGGGCGAACAAGTACCCTCTGACACCTCGCCGTGCGACCCCTCCGGGTCCAGGGGAAGGGGGAGGTGTGGAGGTAGACCCCTCCCCGAAGGGGAAGAAGGGGGCTGGAAGAGAAAGCTGTCTAGACCACCTACGCCCTAAAGGCCTGGTGGGAGTTGGCTGGGCCTTCCCCGAGGACGCACAAAACTTTTCAGAAGGCCCGAGGGCCTATGAGAGGCCCCGCCGCCTTCTGAGAAAGCCTCCTCCTTCTCGCTTTCCCCCCCTCCCTTCCCCCATGGCTCGCCGCCGAGCAGCCCCGAGAGCGCCCCAAGAGCGGCCCAAGAGGGGCTCAAGAGGTAATGTTGATTGCCCCAGGGGGGGAGGGAAATTCAGGACCCCCCCTCCTTTGGATCGATGCCTCACACGATGGCCCCACGAGGCCTCACAGTGCCGCCAGGCGGGCCCCAAGAGAGCCCCAGGATGGCCCCAAGAGGGCCCCAGAACGGCCCCAAGAGCGCCCAAGAGCGTCCCCGACGGAGCTGCCTGCGTTCAGCTGCGCAGTGGGGGATCGACACCAGAACTCATTTACTCCCCAAAAACATGATCGTCGAATCTGCGACAAAGGTACAACATGTTCCACAGATCTGTGGCGCATTTTACGCGCATCTCTCTTTGCAGGTTCTACGGGCAATTCGAAGGGTGACCCTTCGCCGGCGTGGCCTCTCACGGCTTTCGGGGTGCGCGCGGGGACCCGACTCGATCGCGCAGGCGGCCCTCTGCCGCATCGCACTCAGCGAAGCCGGCAGGCTGGGCAGTGTACCTCCAGCGTGTTGCGGTCACCCTTGCCCAGTGCACCTCCAGCGTGTTGCCGCCGCGTGGTGCCGCGTGCGCGGCTCGAGGCGCCGAGCACGGCACGAACATCCGCGCGGGTTTCGGAAAAGGTTTTACAGTGGAGGCCCATGCCAAGACGCCCTGCGTGCCTCCAGGGTGCCCTGGGTTTCTTGGGTTTCGGTGCTTCTGCTGTGGAAGGCGTGACGCTCCCACACAAGACGTCAATGGACGCCCTCGGGTCGCAGGGTTGGGCATCTCGTGGAGGGTTTCTCGTGGACTGGCCTCCACTGTATATCCGTGCTGTTCTTCCTTGCTCTTCCTGCCTCCGTCCCTCTCCGACCCTCCCCCCCAGCCTATGTCGGGCGTGTCCCCCTACAGGGGGATTTTCGACGAAAAGTAAAACATACCCCAAAAATACCCCAAAAAGGTCAAAACATACTCAAAACATAGTCCCTGCATGATTTGTTGTTTTTTTTGAAATTATTGTTGGGGCATTTTTTATTTGTCGTCGAAAATCCCCCTGTAGGGGGACAGGCCCGACTTAACCCCAGCGCGATCGGCGTCGCCGCGCCTCACCTGCTCTCCGCAGCGCAGCGGTCGGCTGCTGTCGGGCTCCCGCCGACGCTGTGCGGGCTGTGGCAACGTGCAGACAAGTCGGCGACGCGCCGAAGGGGGAAAGCGAGACGGGGCAGGCCTTGTCAGGTGGTGGCTGGGCGGCTTCTCTCAGGCGATCGCAGACATGGATCAAGGGGCGTGGATTGGCGACGGGTCCCCTTTCCATGGGAAACCGCGGATCACTGCCGCTCCTACTCCTCCTGCCCCTCCTCGCCGCCGGCAAACGATTCCCGCTCCTCGAGACAGTTGGACAGTGGTGGGGATACTGGGACCGTGGTGGGGAAGGTGGTGGTGGTGGGGGTGAGGGGGAGTCCTCCTCCTGCCCCTCCTCCTCCTCCTCCTCCTGCCCCTTCCCTCCGCCCTCCCCCACCCCCTCCCCCTCCTCCTCCTCCTCCTCCTCCTCCTCCTCCTCCTCCTCCTCCTGCTGCTGCTGCTGCTGCTGCTGCTGCTCTTCCTGTTCCTGCTCCTCCTCCTCCTCCTCCTGGTCCTCCTCCTCCTCCTCCTCCTCCTCCCCTCCTCCTCCTCCTCCTCCTCCTCCTCCTCCCCTCCTCCTCATGCTTCTCCTCCTCCTCCTCCTCCTCCTCCTCCTCCTCCTCCTCCTCCTCCTCTCCTACTCCTCCTCCTCCTCCTCCTCCTCCTCCTCCTCCTCCTCCTCCTCCTCTCCTCCTCCTCCTCCTCCTCCTCCTCCTCCTCCCCCTCCCCCTCCCCCTCCTCCTCCCCCCCCCCTCCTCCCCCTCCACCCCCCCCCCCTTCCTTGCCCTCCCCCTCCTCCTCCTGCTCCTCTCCTCCTCCTGCTCCCTCCTCCTCCTCCTCCTCCTCCTCCTCCTCCTCCTCCACACGGCCCCTCGGCCAGCGAAGACGGCCGCGGGGAGGAGCGCCAACGCACCTCCACAGCTCGGGCCTCCATGCCCGCAGAAGGCACCAACTGCCACCATCCAGGGTTGTCCTCCCCTCCGCCGCCGCCCCCCCTCCCCCGCTCATCCTCCGCCCGGACAGCCCGGCCCTCAGCGACACAGAAGCACGAGAAGGTGGCCGCGCACGCCCGATCCGAATTCGCGATTCGATTCTGGCCGCTCTTGCAGGGGTCAGTATGGTTTTACCGATTGTGTGCGTATGTGTTTGTGTATGTGTGTATGTATGCGTGTGTGTGTGTGTGTGCGTGTGTTTTTCCATGTTATGCGTGTGTGTTCATCCCCATCCCCATACCCATCCCGAGCCCCACCATCCCACCACCCCAGTTGGGGAGATGCGCCCCTCGAAGCCCGAGGGGCACAGCCCGTGCCCCCTCCGGCGGCCAATGGGGCCCAGGTCACGCGAGCGAGGACTGCGATCGGCCCAGCGAGGCTCCTGCGGCTTGGGGCGGGGCCGCGCGCAGGCGGCGCCAGCCTTTGCGCGGTGCGCGCCCAGCTGCGCGCGGCAGCTGCGGTGGGGGCCCGCCAGAGGCCAGCCTCGTCGTCGTCGTCGTCGTCGTCGTCGTCGTCGTCGTCCTCGTCGTCGCCGTCGTCGTCGTCATCGGCGGCGGCGTCAGCGGTTGTCGGCGTCGTCGTCGTCGCCGCCGCCGCCGCCGCCGCCAAGGTCGCTCCCAGATCTCCCGCGAAGTTTCCCGGAGAGGTCTCTGAGAGCTACAGGGTTTTAGATGAGAAGCCGGACGGTGGTGGTGCCTGCCAGCAGCCCATCGTCGCCGGTCCAGAATCGTCGCAGCGACCTGCCGGAGGTCGCAGCGTGTCCGGGAGCGCTTCCGGCACGCGTCCATGCGTGCCTGCACGCGTGCAGGCACGCGTGGAAGCGTCGCTGGCAGCGCTGCAGAAGCGCTTCAGGAGAGCTCCCCTGAGCTCTTCAGGAAAGCTTTCCAGAGTATGCCTCTTTGCTATCCGGGTTTTGGACGCTACCAAGTGATTTTGTTCACCCTGGGCTTTCTTCCTCGACTGCGGCCTCCTGGCCCGTCGTTGGGGACCCGGGGCCATCAAGACCGGATCCAGGACGCAGAACGACCCCCAGGGAAGCAGTTGGGAGCTCTGGGGCCGCGGATTGGAACACACACACACACACACGCACAACCGCATACACATTCACAGACACACGCAACACCCGCACACACAGACACACAGACGCACACACAGAGCCACACACACACACATACACACACGCACACGCACACGAACACGCGTACGCACACGCGTACGCACACGCACACGCACACGCACACGCACACGCACACGCACACGCGTACACACAGGCACACGCACACGCACACGCAAACGCACACGTACACGCACACGCACACGCACACGCGCACACGCACACACGCGCACGCGCACGCGCACGCGCACGCGCGCACACACGAATACACGAACACACGAACACACGCACACACGCACACATGCGCACACGCACACGCACACACGCAGACACAGACACACACGCAGACACACAGACACACACACACACACAGTCACACACAACACCCGCACACGCAACATACAACACACAACACACAGCCCACCGCACACAACACAAAACACGACACATCACACACGACACACAACACACAACACAGAGCACACACAACGCACAACACAGAACGCACAACACACAACACAGAACAAACAATACACAATATACAATACACAGCACACAACATAACACACAACACACAACACATAACACACAACACACAACGCACAACACACCACACAACACAACACAACACAACACAACACAACACAACACAACATAAGACAACACAAGACAACACAAGACAACACAACACAACACAACACAACACAACACAACACACAACACACAACACACAACACACAACGCACAACACGCAACACACACACACACACATAACACACAGCACACACAACGCGCAACACACAACACACATCACACAACGCACAACGTACAACACACAACACACAGCACATAACACACAACACGCACAACACAACACACACACACAACACCCACACGCACAGTCCCGCGGCTGTTCCGATACCCGCGACGGTCGATGCGCGCCGCGCCCGCGGAACCCTCCTGGCTGCGCGTGCGGCCACTGGTCTCGCGACGGGGGCTTCGCGTGGTGGGACTCGCCTCCTGGGGGCTGCGGAGGTCCACGCCGTTTCTGCTTTACCCAGTGGGACGATTATTGTTTTTCGCCCGAAGGAGCCCGAAGGAGGAGCCAGAGGAGGAGGAGGCGGAGGAGGAGGAGCCAGAGGCGGAGGAGGAGGCGGAGTTGCGCCCCAGCGCTTCCACTGCCTGGACGCGCCAGTCTTTTTGATCCGCGGGTCGAGAGCGCACCTCTTCCGGTCGAAGCGCAACGGGCCGCGCACAGCTTCAAGTGACAGAGGGGGGGAGGCCCCTCGCGTCAAGGCCAGGAGAGGGCACAGCCCCGGAATCGGGCGGTGCCGAAGGCGATGTGCTTGCAAAGGAGCGCCTTGTACAGGAACCCGGTGGCGGCGAGACCGCGGGAGTCCCGAGACTCAGGGGGCGGCGCGGGCCGCGCGGCCGGAAGGCTCCCCTCGGCTCCTGCGCGCACCCGCGGCGCGGACGGCCACGGCGCCCGAGCGCCTGCCTTGCCTCGGCCCGCCAGACCGAGGAGGAGGAGGGAGGAGGAGGAGGAGGAGGAGGAGGAGGAGGAGGAGGAGGAGGAGGCTGGGGCTAAGTCGGGCGTCCCCCTACAGGGGGATTTTCGACGAAAAATGATAAGTACCCCCAAAATACCCCAAAAAGATCGAAACACACTCAAAAAAATAGTCCCTAGACTATTGTTGGATGATTTTCTGGCTATTTTGGGGGTCTGTTCTGTTTTTCGTCGAAGATCCCCCCTGTATGGAGACAGGCCCGACTTAAGCCTGGGGCCAGCGGGCGGGCGGCGCGGGCCGCTCGGCCGGAAGGTTCTCGCGGGAGGCCCGGGGCCAGGCGAGGCGCATGCGCAGCGCCTGGCCGGAGGGCTCCGTCGGCTCCGCGCGCACCCGCTGCGCAGCGGGCCACGGCGCCCCGGGCGCTGCCTCTGCCCGAACGCGCGGGCCGCGCCGCGTCCAGCAGCAGGGGGGCCCATCCTCGGCCACGCACACAAGGGGGGTAGGGGGAGGGGGGAAGGCTTCCTCGAAGCACCCCTGCCTCTTAGAAGGCACAGGCCTCCTCTATCCATGTAGGGTCGGCGCCTTCTGAGAAGCAGGGGTGCTTCCAAGAAGCCTTCCCCCCTCCCCCTACCCCCTGCGCGCGCCGTCGAACGCCTCCTGCCATCCAGGGAGCGTCTTCGGCACCGGCATGCGCGTCCCAGCGCCGCTCGCGGCGAGCTCGGGCCGACGCCGCCGGCTCCTGCGCGCGGCCGATGGATGCGCGGGGGGGAGCGTTGCGCCAGCGTTTGGCGCCGGGGACGTCTCGCGCCTGCCGCCGGAGCGCTCCCCGTCGGCCAAGTGTCGAGTGGGGCGTGTCCCTCTGCAGGAGGAGTTTTTAAAAATAGTCAAAACATAGTCTGGGGACGATCTTCGACCATTGTTTGATCATGTTCGAGTAGCGTTCGACCATATATTTTTTTCGCCCACAATCCGACTGTAGGGGGGCACGCCCAACCTGAGCCAAGTGTCCATCTTCAAGCGGTGGCGAAGCGTCCTGGCGTGCGTATAGGCCTACCAAACAATGTTCTGAGAACTTTTTCTGTGTCTTCCGCGAACTGTTCTTAGAACATGTCTGGCTGGGACTGTCTCGTTTTATCATATCGGGTGTATGTTCTAAGAACATCGTCTTCGTGTTTAGAACATTTTGGGGTTCCAAGATCACCGAGCGCGTTCCACTACTCGCAAAGTGCCTACTCGCAAAGGTCAACAAAAACCGCGTTCGCCCCTCGACGTAACATAGCGTAACCCCCCCAGGGCGAACCCGGGCCATTTGCGAGTGGTGACCTTGCGAGCAGCGAGACGCGCTTGCCTATGAGAACACTTCGTGGCGGGCCTGTAGGGATGCCGGGACGGTCGGCCCCCGCTCAGCATCTGCGGCGGCGCGCCCGCGGCAGCGGGCCCACTGCAGGGCAGACTTTTTTTTGTTTTCTCCCCGTCTGCCCTCCGTCCGTCTTGGGGCCCACCGCACCACAGTGGCACCCCCTGCGGCAGGAGGGCCCAGGCAGCTTAGGGTCAGGTCGGGCGCGCCCGCCTACGGCTGTGGGGGACGATCCATGGAGAGGGAGCGTGCTGCCAAATAATTTCCAGATGTCTGAAACATGTGTTGAACACGCTATAAACATGTGGAAAACATGTATAGCACATGTCTAGAACATGTTTCCGACCTTTGAGCACACATATTGAATTCAATGATAGGACTGTTAGGGTGTCCATTGTCGTGGCATCCACAAGCTTAGGGTTGGGTCAGGCGGATTTTGGGTCAAGCCAAAAAATGTTCAAACATTTCAAACATTCTCAGAAGATGGTCGAACATCGTCCCCAGGCTATTGGTTAACTAGTTTTAAATATTCCTCCTGCGGAGGGGCACGCCCGACTTAAATTTAGGGCTGGAGACTGTTGGGAGGACTAGAGGACCAGAGACACTTGAGAGGCGGAGGGGGCAAGAAACAGCTGGGAGGCGGAGAGGACAGGGTACAAATGGGAGGCCAAGAGGACACGAGACGATTGGGAGGCGAAGCGGACACGGGAGATTTGGGAGGCGAAGGCGGCAAGAGACCACTGGGAGGCGACGAGGACAAGGTACGTTTGGGAGGCGAAGGAGTGGCAACGACACCCGACCGTTTCCGGATCCAGGAGAGAGAGAGAGAGAGAGAGCGCGTGTGTGTGTGTGCGCTTCTGTGATTTATGATTTTTCAATACATAATACGCACCTGGAACCTTTGCAAACAAGCTGTGTATGGAAGCAGTGTTGGAACATCGTGATTTCTGCGTCTTGGGCTTCTTGAGGGTCCAGGGCGACGCCAAAGCGCTGCGAGATGGTCTCTTTAGGGCCCAAGACGGCCCAAGAGCGCTCCGAGACGGCCCAAGAGGGCTCCACGTCGGCCCATACGTAGCACCCCGCAGTTGCGGATAAGAGTGAGGGGGTGGGCGCGGGCGACGCGGGCGTCGAGCCGGCGGACCTCGTTGCCCTCACGAATGCAAAAGAAGCCTGGAACGAATGCAAAAGAAGCCCGCCGCAGGCGCCGAAAATTTTGGGTGGGTCGCGGGGTGTGTCGCGGGTGGGTCGCGGGGCGGGTCGCTGGTGCGGGTGGGTCGCCGGTGGGTCGCCGGGGGGGTTTCGGGGTGGGTCGCGGGTGGGTCGCGGGTGGGTCGCGGGTGGGTCGCCGGTGGGTCGCGGGGTGGGTCGCGGGTGGGTCGCGGGTGGGTCGCGGGGTGGGTCGCGGGTGGGTCGCGGGGCGGGTCGCTGGTGGGACGACGACAACAAACAACACCAAAAACAACAACAACAACAACAACAACAACAACAACAACAACAACAACAACAACAACAACAACAACAACAACCATTTTAAGGCTGTACGCTCTTACTTGCCCGCGAGTCATTCAACACGTATACCCTACACCCTCGATACCCGCCCTCTTCGTCTTCGATCACACCCCTTTCGGGGGGATTATTTCTCTTTGCTGGGGCCGGCGGGCTTAGACGTACGGGCAAACCGGAACGGGCGGACAATCCTTCGGGGGCGTACATCTTTCTGCCCGCCATTGGAATTGGCGCGGGCCCTGCAAGAGGAGGAGGGGAAGAACGAGGGAGAGTGGGAGGAAGGGGAGGGGGAAGGACGAAGGAAGAGGGAAGATACCACGTTGTGAAGGCGTCCTTGGCGCGTGCGTGGTTCCTGAGCGCCGAAACGCAATTCCAGAATAATTTGTGAGGACGTCGCACGCGAGAGCGCAGTCCTGAGTACATTGTGAGGAAATCTCGGGCGGAAGCGGGGGCCCTGACTAAGTTGCGAGGAAGTCTCAAGCGGGAGCGCCCTTCCTGAGCAAATTGCACGGAAGTCTCAGGCGGGAGCGGGGGTCCTCACTAAATTGCGAGGAAGTCTCAGGCGGGAGCGCCGTTCCTGAGTCAATTGCGCGGAAATGTCAGGCAGGAGCGGGGGTCCTGAGTAAAATTCGAAGAAGTCTCAGGCGGGAGCGCCGTTCCCACGTAAATTGCACGGAAGTCTCAGGCGGGAGCGGGGGTCTTGATTACATTGCGAGGAAGTATCAAACGGGAGCGCCTTTCCTTAGTAAATTGCGCGGAAGTCTCAGGCGGGAGCGGGGGTCCTGAGTAAAAATCGAAGAAGTCTCAGGCGGGAGCCGTTGTTGTTGTAGCCCGGGGGGCAGGGGCACAGTTTGAGCAGGAAGACTTTCCTTGAGAAAAAACAAGGTGCGAGCCCCGGGGGTGGCACTTCAATCGAAAAAAATCAATGTGCACCGGTGGGGGGGGATCAACAATAATTATTCTTCAAGAATGAGAGTTCAACAACAACAACAACAACAACAACAACAACAACAACAATTACTAGCACGTGGGGACACTCCGTTCTCACCAGTGCCAGGGTTTTCATAGGAGGCGGGCAATACCCCCACTTTGTGGGGGGGCCGGTTCAAGCTCTACCAAATTTCCAAACGACTCTTCGCCACCACCCACACCCAGCTTCCCGCCCTATGACGTTCGGACACTTCACTTCGTGGCATGCGGACGACCGTGGCTACTATTCAGGGCCCCGCGGCCGACGACGACGGCGTGCGCGCGCGAAGAAAAAACGAATGTGTCCCGCATGGTATTATTTGACAGGGATGATGGCCCTGGCAGGTGCGCAACCGTTGTCGCAGAAGTTCGAAAAAGTTGCTCGCAAAAGCCCGTTTGACAGAAATGTTTAAAAAGTGTTGGGTTTCCTACGAATCCGCAAGAGCGCGCGGGATGAGATTTTGACATTTTTTGTTGAAAAACCATTGGTTTTTTGATGTTTTTATGTTAAAATCGCTCCGAACACTAAGCTTTTGGAAGGATTTCGTCTTGCGCGCGCGAATGTCCACTTTACCTTATTTTTTTGCAAGGGATTCTTGAAATTTGATTATATTAGAACAAGAAATGTCATTTTCTATTGTTTTTTGCAAGGGAAAGCGGATTACAACAAAACAACCGGATCCTGTACACACCCTCTTTTCTGAGGCTTCCTCACGAAAATGATGAAAATGTAGCTGCGGCCTAGGCGGCGCAGGGGGGGCGCGCACCAGGGGGCCCAACAATAATTATTCTTTAGAATAAATAATGTTCAACAACAACAACAACAACAACAATCACTTTACAACGCTCAGTGTTCTCACCAGTGCCAGGGTTTTCATAGGAGGCGGGCAATACCCCCACTTTGTGGGGGGGCCGGTTCAAGCTCTACCAAATTTCCACACGACTCTTCGCCACCACCCACACCCAGCTTCCCGCCCTATGACGTTCGGACACTTCACTTCGTGGCATGCGGACGACCGTGGCTACTATTCAGGGCCCCGCGGCCGACGACGACGGCGTGCGCGCGCGAAGAAAAAACGAATGTGTCCCGCATGGTATTATTTGACAGGGATGATGGCCCTGGCAGGTGCGCAACCGTTGTTGCAGAAGTTCGAAAAAGTTGCTCGCAAAAGCCCGTTTGACAGAAATGTTTAAAAAGTGTTGGGTTTCCTACGAATCCGCAAGAGCGCGCGGGATGAAATTTTGACAATTTTTTTTTGAAAAACCATTGGTTTTTTGATGTTTTTATGTTAAAATCGCTACGAAAACTAAGGTTTTGGAAGGATTTCGTCTTGCGCGCGCGAATGTCCACTTTACCTTATTTTTTGCAAGGGATTCTTGAAGTTTGGTTATGTTAGAACAAGAAATGTCCACTTTAGCTTATTTTTTGCAAGGGAAAACCGATCGTAACAACACAACCGGATCCGGACCAACCCGTTTTGCCTGAGACTTCCTCACGAAAGTGATGAAAATGAGGCTGCGGCCTAGGCGCGGCGGGGGGGTCGCGCACCAGGGGTCCCAACAATAATTATTCTTAAGAAGAAATAATGTTCAACAACAACAACAACAACAACAACAACAACAACAACAACAACAATCCGCATCGCGGAAGTCCACTTTAGCCACGCACCCAGGGACAGTGAATGACCGTTCGGTTCAGCTCCTCCCTCTGATATTCCGTAACCAGTTTGGCTCAAGCGTATGGGCGCAGGAAATGTGTATAGATATGTAGCCGCGCCATGATTTGTTCAGTATCACTGGCCTTGTTCCTTGCACTGGCCGCAGCGATTGAGGCCTGTACCGACGATCCCGCAGGTTGGGTGGACAGCTGGGGATACTCCTGCGCGGACTATGCGGACGGGGAGTGGTGCACCGAGTCTGGCGGCTACGGCCCCGGGTGGGACTTCAGCTGGGGCACCTTTGCGTCCGCCGCGGGATCTGCGACAGGAGGGCAGTCCCCTGCAGCAGCATGCTGCGACTGTGGCGGCGGCGAGGGAGGGGCCCCTGCACCAACCCCAGCATCAGCTCCATCTTGTGCAGACGATCCCGGAGGTTGGGTGGACAGTTGGGGATACTCCTGCGCGGATTGGTGGTCTTCAAACCAGGTGGTGAGACACCAGGTGGTGACCCCGATTCCCCCAACAAATATTTCTGGGTCACCACCGGGTTTGGGGACACACAATCGCCACGAGGTTTTGCGTTTCCTGGGCCAGCCGGCGCTCGAAAACAATAACCCAAATCGCCCAAAACTCACCACCGGGTGTTCTCACCACCGCGTTTGGGGACCACCAAGCGGATTATGCGGACGGGGAGTGGTGCACCGAGTCTGGCGGCTACGGCCCCGGGTGGGACTTCAGCTGGGGCACCTTTGCGTCCGCCGCGGGGTATGCGACAGGAGGGCAGTCCCCAACAGCAGCATGTTCTGCCTGTGGCGGAGCAGCCGAGAGCCCCGACGGGAGCTTTTTACACCGTCGCGTTCTGGACGACGGTCGTTGTCTGGATGGTTCTGCTGCGGTGCTCTACGAGAGTGCGAGTATAGATGTGACTGATACGCGGCCGATCTACGTTCATTTGCAGGGGGGTGGGTGGTGTTATGGTTCGGACCGCGCAGCCACGTTAGCTGCTTGCCGTTACCGTGCTCAGACTGCCCTGGGGTCGTCTAGTTGTGCGGACTCTCTTCCCCGACCTTTCCCCGACCTCCCGATAGCAAGCTGGGATCACGTGTGGGTGCCGTACTGTGACGGCACAAGCTTCACAAGTAACATGAGTCATCCAATCACAGAAGGTGATGGGATCCCGTTGTTTTTCGAAGGTCGATTGATCTTAGTTGCTGTCATTCGTCGAGTTTTGCAGTCGAGGGGGGCTTCTTCGTCTTCTTCAGCAAATGGTACCTCGCGGGTGCTCGTCCTAGGAGGCCACAGTGCCGGCGGCACTGCAATGTTCTATCAGATCGATTTCGTGAGGGAGTTTGTCGAGGCAGAAAGCGGAGGGTTGTGGCGGGTGTTGGGATCTTCTTTCGACGGCCATTTTCTAGACATGGAGAGTGTTGACCCAAGGACCGGCAACGATACAGGATTCAGAATTTGGCCGAATCAGATGTTCCAGTTGTGGAACTTAACAGATTCTTGGCAATGGTTGCATCAAGGATGCGTTGATCGTGAATCTAGTGACCTGGAAAAATGTTTATCGAAGACGCTAACGGCGAATCACCGCCGACCCCTGCCTTTTCGAAATGCCCACGCGGCAAAACGTTTGGACGAAGCCCGGCCAAGCTATTGGATTATGTGGGGCGCTTCATGGCCGTCTTGGAGGCCATCTTGGGCGTCATGGAGGTTTCTTTGGCCGTCTTGGGCCCCCCTCTGGGCCGTCGTGGGGGCCTTCTTGGGCCGTCCTGGGGCCATCTTGGAGGCCGCTTGAGCGCTCTAGGGACGATCTTGAAGGCCTCTTGGGCCGTCCTGGGCCTTCGGAAGGCCGAAAAGAAGCAACTGCCACAAGCTGTCAACAACCTAAGGTAACTCAATGATTTTGGCCTCGTCGGGCTTTCCTGGAGAACCTCTTGGAGACCTCTGGGGGGCCTCTTGGGCCGTCTTGGGCCATCTTGGAGCCATCTTGGGCCGTGTTTGTGGCTATCTTGGGCTCTCTTGGGGCCATCTTGCTCGTCTTAGAGGCATCTTGGAAGCCATCTTGGGCCATCTTAGCCGTGTTGGAGGCGATGTGACCAACGAGGGGTGATTTTCGGCGGCTTTCCGGGTGGCTGGCGGGCTGGGCCGAAGCCCCAAGGGGAGTTCGTTAGAAAAGGACCAAACGCCACCAGACATCTAGCACGCCAGGCACCCGGGGGCTGCGGATCTACGAATATGCCTACAACGAATCACCGCCGCCCCCTGCATTTGGAATCGCCTATGTGGCGGAACGGTGCGGCCAGAGCTCGGCCAAGCTACCGGACTATGTGTTCCTCCACCCGTTGTTGATTTTTTTCGGGGAACAAACACGTGGGGGAGAAGAATGGGAGGAGGAGGAGGAGGAGGAGGAGGAGGAGGAGGAGGAGGAGGAGGAGGAGCGGGAGGACAAAATGAGGTGGGTGAGGAGGAGGAGGAGGAGGAAGACGAAGAGGAGGAAGCCTCTTGGGGCACTCTTGAGGTCTCTTGGGAGCTTCCTGGTGATCATAGGAGGTCTCTTGGGGGCCTCCTTGGGCCTCTCGGAGCCCCTGTGGGCTTCTTGGGGGCTCTCCAGCTCGTGTCTTAGGACACGGTGGCGGATATCCGGAGCACTATGCAGAATTATTGGAAACGCCTGTGTTTATCATCCAGAGCCTTACTGATTCCAGCGAGATTGTGTATACATTGGGGCTGACGTCGAGCAATTGCCCCGGGCTGATGCCTAGTGACGACTGCGCGCCTGCTGCAATCCAGAAAGCACTCGGTATCAAAACTCGTTTTCTGGCTGCAATCAGTTCGACTCTACAGCAAAGCCCACCTGCAAAACGCAAGGATCACGGGTGGTTCCTACTCGGATGCATTACCCACGCCACGGTGATGTCGATGGGAACAAGTAGCGCAGTGCATTCGAGACGATTGCGAATGCATGGCCAGTCGCCAGGGCAAGTCTTGTTGGATTGGGTCAACGCGCTCGATTCGGATACGCCAGAACCAGTTGTACCACGATACGTGGATGGGAGGATATGGACGTTAGAAAGTGAGTCTAAGTATTGCTGGGAGGAGGACGGCGGCGGAGAATGGCCTGAGATTTCGGCACCGACTCCGACATCGGCTGCGTCTCTTGCCCCGACGCCGACTCCGACATCAGCTGCGTTCTCAGCCCCGACACCATCTACGACACTATGCGAGGGTCTGTCGCCAGATGGGATACCAGCTTGCGCGGGCGATGAGGTCGACACGAGCTCCCGCGCGGCGTTCGATGCATTCTTGATTGTGACTCTCTCGGTTGTGACAGGTTCTGCCATCCAGCGCTGATGTTTACCCATGGCCAGGGCTCCGAAATAGGACCATCGCTTGATGAGAAGGCTTCTGGTGCTTCCTAGGTGCCTTAGGTCCGGAGTTGTTTGCTCAGGCTTGCAGCACAGATAGCTTTTCTGTGGGTGTTGATCTTTCTGTCTCAGCACGGACATCGGCGACCTGTCCTGTCCTGTCATGGATGCTGCAAACATGTTAGCCAGCGTTGGCCCCGAAGAGTAAGTCATTACACTGTGGATGTGCAAGCTATGTGGTGCAAAGCATGTGGTGCAAGCCATGTGTTGCAAGCGCAAGCTCTGTGGTGCCAACGATGCGGCGCAAGCCATGCAGTGCAAGCTGAGTGGAGCAAGCTGTGCTGAGCAACATGCGTGGTGCAGTGCACGCGATGCAGGCCGAGCGATGCAAGCCGTGCGGTGCGACCGGCGCGGTGCAGGCCGTGTGGGGCACGCCGTGCTGTGTGCAATTTGGGCGGTGCAGCCCTACAGTCGGGGCGCTGAAGAAGGAACCCTTTTCATTGGGGAGGGGCTCCGTGTTCCTTGATTGTTTCGCAGCTTGCCTCAGGTTATCCTTAGGTTTTCGATGGGAAATCGAGCTTTGACTGATGGGAAAAAGGGGCCTCGTTCCTTATTTCGGGTTCCTTAGGTCAACGACCCGACTGTACATCGGTTTCGACCCTGCTGCGCCCCCCTCTGTCGGCTGTGGGCGCCCCGCCGCACCTCGCAGACCGTCCGCGCGCCAGCCCGCGCGCCACTCGTCCGCGAGGCACCCGGGGCTTCGCCCGGGAGCGCGGCAGCACGAGGCGCCCCCCACGGTGCCCAGGCAGCGCCCAGAGGTTCCCACGGTCTGGATCCCTCCGTGGCCCCCCGTCGCGTCGGCAATCTTTATAGTGTTCGTACCACGAACCACCTAACAGTGCTGGCCCCCTGGACCTTTGCCAGCCTTCCCCTCTTCCTCCTCCTCGACTCCTCCTCCTCCTCCTCCTCCTCCTCCTCCTCCTCCTCCTCCTCCTCGACTCCTCCTCCTCCTCCTCCTCCTCCTCCGCCTCCTCCTCCGCCTCCTCCGCCTCCTCCTCCTCCTCCTCCTCCTCCTCCGCCTCCTCCTCCTCCTCCTCCTCCGCTTCCTTCTCCTCCTCCTTCTCCTCCTTCTCCTCCTCCTCCTCTTCCTGCCCGCAGGGCCGTTCCCAAGTCTGCCGGCAGACCTCGAGGGCGGGTCAGGTGGAGGAGGAGGGGGAGGAGGAGGAGGGGGAGGAGGATTAGGAGGAGGATGAGAAGGAGAGGAGGAGGAGGAGAAGTAGGGGAAGAGGAGGGGAGGAGGGATGCACCCCAGTGGCGCCCAGAGGCCCCGAAAGCGCTTCCAACAGGCTCGCGGGAGGCTTCCCAAACGGCCCCAAGAAGCTTCCGATTCGTCTCGCTTCCACGTCCTCCGCGATGTTCATGGACAGGCTTCCGGGAGTATTGCTTCGGATGTCCCCACACCGCCAGGCAACTCCCACGACGTTCCCAGAGACGCTTCTGGAAGCATCGGTTCGAACATACTTGCGGGCACGATTTACATCTATATCCATTGCGTCTTGGACTTTCTGGGAAGGGGCACCAAGAGGCCGCTGCGCAGTGGATATGGATACAAATCTGACCTCTAAGCGTAACATTGTTTTATGCTGGCGGCCTCTCTGGGAACATCTGAGCCACCGTGCCTGGAGGCCTCTTCCGCCCCCTTCGAATCTGCGTTTAAGTCGGGCCCGTTCCTCTACAGGAGAAATATTCAGATGTAGTCAAAAAATAGTCTGGGGACTATTTATTTGATATTTGTGGGCATCCTTGAGTATGTTTTGAATGTTTTTTACTTTTCGTCCAGAATCCCCCTGTAGGGGGACAGGCCCGACTTAAATCTGTGTGCTCGGAGAGGCCCAGTCCAGAAGAGTCTGAGGCCACGGACCCGGCGGCCTCTCTGGGAACATCCGATAGTCGTTTTTGCCGGGGGGGGCTCCTCTCGCGGCCTGCGGCCTGCACCGCGCAGCGGCTCCTGCCCTGGGAAGCGAAGCGCGGGCGCGAAGGTGACCACCTGCACGCGGCGCCTCGCGCGAAGAGAGGTGGCCCAAGGCGGGCCCAGACTCTCGACGTCGTGAACTCTGCTGACATGCCCCCCCCCCCCCCCCTGTCATGGTCTCTCTTCGACCTCGCCCCTCGGGGCTGGCTGTCCGTCCCCGGTCGTTCTCTGGTGGCCCCGGGCCCCGAAGCTGCCCTTTGCGAGGCCCTCGGAGCGCTTTTTCTAATTAGCTGCAGGTGCAAAGCTGCCCTTGCGAGGCCCTCGGAACGCTCTTTCTAACTATCTGCAGGTGCACTCTGCGCGGTGTCGCGCCAATTGTCTGTCGCTGTGCCCCAGCCTCGGTCACACCGCCCTCTGGACTTCTCCTTGCGGGCCGCGAGTCAAAAAAAGCTCTCGGAGCGCCGAAGGCCCCCAGGAATGCATCCAAGAGAGTCCGAGAGACCTCTCGGGTGGCCCTCGCCCACGTCCTGCACCAGGGGCCGGACTGCACGCCGTAGCATGCCCCACATAATTGCCCAGACATCGGGCGTCTCGACAAACATCGAGACGGAGCTTTTGTTCGTCGTTTTCGGCCCCTCGGGGCCCTCGCTCGGCCTCGGGGCCGTCAAAAACCGACTCGGGATGAAACGCCTGTCCCGGGGAAGTGGTCGGGAGGTCGGGGGCCCGTGTCTTGAAAATATCGATGCGCCGGATGTCTGGGTGTGTCTATTTATACATGTGTGTGGCGTAAGATATGTGGTGCAAGCTATGTGGTGCAAACAGCGTGGTGCAATCGTTTGCGATGCAAGCTATACGAGGCAGCGTGTGTGTGTGTGTGGTGAAGCTGTGGGGTCCAATCTGCTGGGTGCAAGCTACACGGTGTAAACCATGTGGTGCACGCCACGTGGTGCAAGCTGTGTGGCGTAAGCTATGCGGTTCCAACGGCGGTGGTGTCGGCTGTGCGGGGTGCAGGCTGTGCGGTGCAGGCTGTGCGGTGCAGGCTGTGCGGTGCAGGCTGCGCGGTGCAACTTCTGCGGTGCAAGCTGTGTCGTGCAGTCTCCTCCTCCTCCTCCTCCTCCTCCTCCTTTTCCTCCTTTCCTCCTTTCCTCCTCCTCCTGCAAGCCGTGCGGTGCAAAAACTGTGTGGTGCGCGGGCGGCACGGGAGGCCGCGGGGCGGAGCGGCCATCGAGGCGGCCATCGCGGCGGCCACCGGGCGGCCCTCGGGGCGGCCACGCCACGGCACATCTTCGGCACGCCCAACCAGTTTGTTCGAGGAGGAGGAGGAGGAGGAGGAGGAGGAGGAGGAGGAGGAGGAAGAGGAGGAGTCGAGGAGGAGGAGGAGGAGGAGTCGAGGAGGAGGAGGAGGAGGAGGAGGAGGGGAAGGCTGGCAAAGGTCCAGGGGGCCAGCACTGTTTGGTGGTTCGTGGTGCGAGTTCTATAGAGTTTGCCGACGCGACAAGGGGGCCACGTGCGACCGAGGAAGGCCACGGGAGGACACGGGAGACCGAAACACCCGACCGATGCCAGATGTGGCCATCCCCGCACGCGGCTTCCCAGAAGAATTGCATTGGACCCTTACAGACAAGCCACTCGAGGAATTCCCCACGTCCAACCGAGGAAGATTGCCCCTGGCGCCGCAGTCGCCGCCGCCGCAGCTGCCGCCGTCGCCGCCGCCGTCGTCTTCGTTTTCGTCTTCGTCGTCGTCGTCGTCGTCGTCGTCGTCGTCGTCGTCCGTAGCCATTTTGGCTCAAGCCATTTTGGCTCAAGATGGTCACTGCCCGTGGCAGAGCACGGAGACCCTTGGTCCAGGGCCAGCTAGAAGGACTAAGCTATCACGCCTTCCTCGCGCCCGCGAGGTCGAGCTTCATATCCCGGCCGAGGCCGATCCCATCGCTTCCATGGCTCCTGGCGGCGGTGGTGGTGGCGAGTGCGGCAGTTTCGTACGGCGTCCATGGGCAAAGGTGTGGCCCTGGCGTCAGCAGGAAAGAGGGCGGAAGGCATTCTGTCAGCAGTGTTGCGCTTGGCTGTTCATGGACAGGCTCGCGGACGCTGACTTCAAGTGCAAGTGCGGCGCCAGCAGCTGGGGGGCGGAGCCATCAGGAGGAGGGGCACCAGATCGTTCACAACGTGACGGAGGCTTCGACGACTGGGGCTGGCCAATCCTCGGAGCAGGGCGTGGCAAAGGCAGGCGCAAGGGTACTGGAGGAGGAGGTGATCTTCAGCGGCCAGGAGGTTACGGAAATCAATCTGGTGGTGGAGGCGGCGGCAAGGATGACAAGGTGGCCGAACTTCTCGCACAAGCAGCAGCACTGGCTGGTGACGGCGCTTGGAAGCAGAAGATCGAGGCCCTACGCGCAGAGGCAGCACCACATCCACCAGCAGTTCAGCATCCACAACCTGGATCCCGTCAGGCGCTCAGAGCAGCAGAAGATCGAGTACAAAAGGCACAGAGTGCGCAAACGAAGGCCTATCGCCGCCGAGAAAGGCTTCGAGAAGAACTCAAGCAAGCGGAGGATGACTTCAAGCAGCGCAGTGCAGAAGTGGCGGCAGCAGAGGCAGAGGTCAAAATCGAACTTCAGCGGCACCCCCTCGGAGGCGACCTCAAGTGTGACGGGGCGCAGAACGCGAAGAAGCAGCGCGTGCTGCCCCTGGGCGCCCTCCTGGAGGACGAGGAGATCGACGTGGACCTGGGCAGCCTCTTCGAGTGCGCGAGTGACGACAACATCTCGGAGGCGGACAGGCAGGAGCTCGAGAAGAGGAAGAAGCTCTTCCTGGAGGCAGCGAAGGGAGCGGCGAAGGAGGCTTTCGCACAGGCGGCAGCTACACTCAAGCAGCAGAAGCAGCAGGAGCAGGAGTTCCTGGATCGGATTCGGAAGAAGCGCAAAGCGGACGCAGCCGAGTCTGAACTCGACGGAGCTGAAGCTGGAGCATCGGGAGGAGCGCCAGCGTCAGGCGGACCCCCTGCAGCCGCAGTGGGTGGGGCCCCACCAGCAGCGGCACAGCCAGCAGCAGCGGCAGCACCCGAAGCAGCAGCGCTATCCGAGAAGGAGGCGAAGGAGAAGCGCGAGCTGGCGGCAGCGGTCGAGGCCGCAAGGGTCGCACACGCAGCTGGGCGAAGGGGTACGGCGAGCTCCTAGCCATACGATTTTCATGCAGAACTTGTCGACCTGGGGGCCCAGGTTGAAGAAGAAGATCGACTCGCTCAGGGACGACGTGATAATCTTCCCTGAGACGCACGTCGGCGCCGACGGCACGAACGAGATCGTCGAGCACCTGGACTTCAGGGGTTTCAAGGCGGTGGTCACGCCGTCGGTCAAGAACAAGCGGAGTGAGTTGGCGGGCGGCATCGGCATGGCCATGAGAGGTTTCTTGTCAGTGACGTCTATGCGACACTTGGCAGCGAAGAAGGAGCAGGCAGTGGGGCTGCGGTATCTGGACGGCGATTGGGAGCCAGGGCCGATCGACTTCCAGGACATGGTAGCAGCGCAGTGGCGGTGGCGCGGGCAGTCGGTCCTGGTCATCGGCATGTACCTCACGTCGTCTATCGGCATGAGCGGCGAGAACCACCAGAAGATGGCGCGCCTCGCGGCGCTCACACGCGGCCACAGCGGGCCGTGGGCTGCGATAGGCGACTGGAATGCGGAGCCGAGGGAGCTCCAGGCGGCAGGGTGGTTAAGACTGCTCGGCGCGAAGGTGATCACGCCAGCTGGCGTCAGCTACACGTGCACGCGCAACCCTGCGCGCATGCTCGACTACGTGGTGTGCTCGGAGACGTTCGCGATGATCGTGGATAGAGTTGTTGCAGATCGCCATGACCCTGGGGATCACTACGGCGTGCGAGTCCACTTGAGGGGAGACTCGAAGATCGCGATGCAGCGCAACCTGAAGCTCGCCAAGCCCTTTCCCTTGCCAGATATGCCGAAGCGGAAGGCGGACCCGAACAGCAAGCGGTCCAGACAGAAGGCGAAGAAGCAGAGCGAGTACGAGGCAGGTGCGTTGAGCGCTGCGAGGAATGCGGAGGCCCCGCCCTCCTCGGAGCCCTCCCTCCCCAGGTCTGATCGAGGCGAGCGGAAGAAGGACGTGGTCGTCTGCGAGGCGGCGCCGCAGGAGTGCCAGCAGCAGAGCGAGCTGGCGGAGCTCTTCGGCGGGAGCAGCGACGAGGACGGGATACTCAGCGAGAATGAGGAGGCCTCGGAGGAAGCTGTCGCCGAGCCGAAGGCGGGCGAGATCTTCGACCTGGAGATCGAGAAGCGCAACCTCCTGTGGCACGAGAAGTACCGCACGGCAGTCGCCGATGACCGCATCGCCTGGAGGCAGCCAGCGCAGTACGTGAAGCAGACGCTTGCCTACACCTTCGACGAGGAGGGGGCGCGCGAGCTTGGGGCGCGCTACGGCGCCTGGGTGCACGCGGTGGAGCAGTACTACATGTCGTCTCTGCAGATCAAGGCCGAGGAGCGTAGCATCTACCTCGGGCGCGGCGAGGAGGTCAGGTTCAAGAAGGGCAAGACCAAGCTTGGCATCGGCGTCAGCGCCGACCTGGATCAGTCAATCAGGTGGTGGGGAACGCTGGCGTCGTACCTGGTCGAGCTGCAGCGCTGCGAGGGCAAGGGGCAACGAGCACAGCGGCTACGTGACGACTGCAGAGCACTCAGCAGCACTATGCCGAGTGGCGGCATCATCAAGATGACGGCGAAGCAGAAGAGGAAGTGGCGAGTGGCTCTCAGCAGCATACACGGCATGTCCAATGTGCAAGTGCAGCACCTCGGCGTGGCCGCGCTCACCACAGCGAAGAAGGGTAAGCGCACGGAGGTCGGCGAAGCCTTGCTGGCCTACACGAATTGGGTGCAGGAGCAGGAAGCGGCAGGCAGCGGCAAGTTGCACCGCAAGACGAAAGACAGGCCGAGGTGTGACAATGAGGTGCGCAGCCAGGGCGTCACCGCGTCGGACATGGTGGAGTACATGGACGCGAAGGGCGCAGTGTGGAGCAAGAAGTGGAAGAGCAACTTCAGCACGCAGGCAATCTTGCAGCGCCTGGAGCAGTCTCGCAAGGCGGCCACGGAGGAGGACTGGGCGCCCATCACCATCGAGAGCCTCAACGTTGCCATCGACACGATGGCGAAGAGCAAGGCGAAGGGCGTAGAGCAGATGGGCGCCCTGGCTTTCAAGTGGTTGCCCCCAGAAGCCAGGGAGGAGTTGCGCATCATCATCGTGGAGGTCGAGCGCACTGGTACATGGCCGTGGCAGCTGATGGTCACGCTCGTCAGCTTGCTGCGCAAGGATGCAGGAGGAGACAGGGCGATTGGGCTGCTGCCAGAAGTGGTCAAGCTTTGGTCCAAGGTGCGAAGCGAGTTCACCAACGAGTGGGTCGTCGCCATGGCGGGGAAGTGGGATGCAGCGATCGCGGGGAACAGCGCTCTCAAGGAGGCCCTGGTTCGCTCCTTCTCCGACGAGGTGATAGAGTGGATGCCAGTGAAGATCTACTCAGTGACAGCGTTGTGGGACCTGGCGGAGTTCTACGACACTCTCGAGCCCCTCCTCATCCTGGACGAGGGGCTCAGGCTGGGGCTTCCAGCCCGCACTCTGCACCTGGAGATGCTGAGCCACCTGAGTGCACGCCTCATCAGAGAGAGGACGGCTTACGCAGAGCCGATCGCGCCCGACAGATCCATCTGCGCGGGCGCGAGGCGGGGCATCGACTTCGGCAGGGTTGCGCTCTACGCCGTGCTGGAGCGGGTGAGCACAAAGTACGAGCAGGTGCGAGTGCGATCGTGGGTCGACGACGTCACGACGAGGATGGAAGGTTCCAAGAAGGAGGTGATCAAGCAGTTGACGGGCGCGGGCGTGGAGTTCGCAGCTGGAGCGAAGAAGTCGAAGCTGACGCTCTCCACCAAGTCGGCGCTGATCGGCAACGACATGGACGTAGTGAAGGAAGTGGCCCTCAAGCTGAGGGCGCGCATGATAACGGTGAAGGTAAGGAGTCAAGCGCCCGACTTGGGCATCGACCGAGGCCACAGCATCGCGGGCGGCAAGGGCAAGCACGCGAGGAGGGTGGCGCACGCAGACAGACAAGTAGCGCGCGCCCTGAAGATGGCGCGCAGTGGCAGGCGCGCCAGAGGCGGCGCACGTGCAGTGGTGCAGCGCGGGTCCTTGCCGCGCGCCGCCTACTCGTGCAAAGTGTTCGGGATGGCACCCAGCACCGTGCTGAAGTGGAGGAGGAGGCTAGCAGCGACCATCGCCCCGAAGCTGCGGGGGAGGTGCCTCACGACGCTGCTCAGTATCGAGATCGCGAAGGGCGACCCCGCGTTCGGAGCCGTTTTCGCGCTGCTGGACTCGTGGATGCACATCATCAGCGACAAGTTGAGGAGGCAGAAGGTCAGCATCATCTGGCCGCGGATCGTCGAGAAGGTGTCGAAGCTGGACCCGAAGAAGCGCTGGAAGGGTGTGACGGGCATCACCAGGGCGATGGTCAACACCCTGCTGGACCTGGGCTGGTCCATGCTGGGGCCGTGGCACTGGGTCTCAGACGACGGCGAGGAGTTCGGCAGCGACGACCCCTCGGCGCTCGACGGCGGCGTGGACACCAGCGACTTGAAGCAGGCGATCGCCAGTACTATCGAGAGGAAGCAGTGGCAACAGGCGGCCAAGCACTACGCAGGAGGCGGCATGGAGGCGGGCGCGGACATGCGCTCAGCGAGGTCGCTCATCAAGAAGCTTAAGAGGAAGGGCGAGCACGACAAGGTCGGCGCGCATTTGGCGTGCTTGACGGGCGGAGTCTGGCCGAGGCAGCGCGTGGCTGATCTCGGGCTGGAGATCGAGGATGTCACTTGCCCGCGTTGTGGTGAAGCACCAGAAACCTGGCAGCACCGCATGTGGGAATGCAAGTGTAACGAGCTGATCGAGGAGTGCCAGAAGTCCAAGCACCTGGAGGAGAAGGCCGTGAGGGGCGTCGAGGAGGTGCCGTGCCTGTGGCTCAGAGGCATTTTGCCGAAGAGCTGGACGCAGATCCCACCCCCGCCTGAGCCAGGGACAGAGTTGTGGGAGCAGTTCGGCAACCTGGAGCGTCTCAGGGTCACTGCCCCCTCAGGCACGCACCGCCCACCCTCCCAGCCCGTTTGGCAATGGAGGGCAGGGAGTACCGACCTGGGGGAGGCCAACCCTGTGGACGACGGAGGCTGGCTCATTGCGGCAGGCGACGCATCGGGCGGCGAGTATACCATGGACCCCAGGCTGAGGCGGGTGGCATGGGGCTGGGTTGTGATGCAGCCAGAGAACGTGAACGAGCCGATGGTGGTGGCAGGAGCGCGTGCCGCTCTAGGCGGCTGGCGGCAGAGCGTCAACCGCGGCGAGCTGACGGCGCTGAAGGAGCTGATGGTGGCCACCGCCAACTACAAGAGAGTGCAGTACATTGCGGACTCGTCCTACGTCATGCGCGGGGTCGAGAAGTTACGCAGAGGGAAGATGCCCAAAACTCACATCGACTTATGGAACGAGCTGAAGGTGGCCATGGTCGGTAGAGAGCTGTGGATGATCAAGGTCGAGAGCCACATGTCCGCGGTCGAAGCTGTGGCGGCAGGTATCGACCCGATTAGCTACCTGGGCAACTCGTTAGCGGACAGTTTCGTGGATGGCATCATCGAGCGGGTGCAGGTGGCGCGCGGAGACGCACTCAGGGTCGGCTGGTGTGACGGGATCGCCTCGCTGATCAGGAGCAGGGGATACGCGACTCTGATGGCGGCGATCGAAGTGGAGCCGTCGATGGCGCCAAGCAGACCACAACGCCACGAGGCGTACCTCAAGAAGCAGAGGAGGAAGGAGCGCCTCACCAACACGCAGCACGTGATCGAGGAAGTCAACGGCGGCAAGCAGTTCCGCTGCACGCGGTGCGGGAGCCTGGTGCCTGTCGTTGGCGCGGACACAGACAAGTGGCTGGAGGGCAAGTGCGTGAAGTTGGTGCGCGAGCAGGCGTCGGAGTTCGGCGCCTCGTCCCTGGGGGTGCAGGTCGGCCACCAGAGGGCGCACCCTTCCCACCAGCTGAACTACAACGAGGAGCTCGGACTGCACTACTGCCTCAAGTGCGGGTGCATCGCACGGGAGAACATGCGTTCACTCGCGATGGAGTGCGGGGAGCTGAAGCAGATGGGCAAGCAGAACCTGTCGCAGATCAAGAAGGGGCTCCAGCCGGGCACGAGCAAGTTCGCGCGGGACTGGAACCGCAAGAAGAAGGAGGCGCTGGGCTGAGTTGCGCGCCGTTTGCGCGCCGCTCTCGCCCTTCGCACTGCCCCCAGCCTGGGGGACCAGCGCCGCAAGCCAGGTCTTACAAAAGTCGTCGTCGTCGTCGTCGTCGTCGTCGTCATCCGCGCGACCGTCTGTCGCCCTCCCCCTCTCCCCGTGTGTGACGCCGGCGACGAGGTCGACGACGGCGAGGCCGACGGCCTCGCCGGCGGCCGCGGCCGACGCCGGCGCCGGCGACGGCGGCGCGAAGGCGCTGGCGGCGGCGACCGCGACTGCAACGACGGCCACGGCGGCGGCAGCGGCCTCCTCCTCCTCCTCCTCCTCCTCCTCCTCCTCCGCCCCCTCCTCCCCCCTCCTCCTCCCTCCTCCTCCCTCCTCCTCCCTCCTCCTGCTCCTCCTCCTCCTGCTCCTCCCCCTCCTCCTCCTCCTCCCCCTCCTCCTCCTCCTCCTCGGCGAGGGCGGCGGCGGCGGCGGCGAAATCGGCCTCCGCCCGGCGGCGCAGGGGGCCACCGCACTCGCCTGGCGCGCCCCGCGGCGGCCGCGCGGCAGGCCGGCGGCCGCCGCGGGGGCCGACGACGAGGACGACGACGACGACGACGACGACGACGACGACGACGACGACGACGACGACGACGACGACGACGACGGCGGCGGCGGCGACGGCGGCGGCGGCGGCGGCGGCGACGACGGTGGTGGCGGGGGCGAACGTCCTCGGGTTGTGCCTCGGCCGCGGTCGGAGACTTTTTTGTTCGGTCGGGGTGTGTGTGTGGCCCTGGGCGTGCCGGGGGCCCTGGAGGCTCTCGAGGATGCCCTGGACGCTGGAGGCTCCCGGAGGCCTTGCAGGAGGCTCCCTGAGGATGTCTGGACGTCCCTCAGCGCTGGAGGCTTTGGGCGAAGGCTTTGGAGGATCCCCGAGCGTTCTCGCTCCGCGGGGTGTCTGCCATCGGCCCCGCCTCGCCAATCCGTCCCTTCCTGGGAGGTCCTGGCCTCCGTCCTCAGCGGCGGGTCGTGGCCCAGGACCCGACTGTGGCCCGAAAGCCGCTCCTCCTCCTCCTCCTCCTCCTCCTCCTCCTCTTCCTCCTCCTCCTCCTCCTCCTCCTCATCCTCCTCCTCCCTCCTCCTCCTCCTCCTCCTCCCTCCTCCTCCTCCTCCTCCTCCTCCTCCTCCTCCTCCTCCTCCTCCTCCTCCCTCCTCTCCTCCTGCTCCTCCTCCTCCTCCTCCTCCTCCTCCTCCCTCCTTCCTCCCTCCTCCCTCCTCCTTCCTCCTGCTCCTCCTGCTCCTCCTGCTTCTCCTGCTCCTGCTCCTCCTCCTCCTCCTCCTCCTCCGCCGCCTCCTCTTCCTCCTCCATCCCTTCTCCTTATGAATGACTCCTCCCTGTCTCAGTCCCAGGCGTGTCTGTAGGCCGGGCCGGGCGTTTCGCCTGAGACTTCCTTGCAATTTAGGATCGCCAAGCTTCAAATTTGCAACAGTTACACGGATGGAGGGCGGGTGGTTTTCAAAATGTGGCTCTCGCTTTAACGCCGCGCACATTCGTCTTCGAAATTTCCACCAGTTACAAGGATGGGTGGCGGGTGGTTTTCAAAATGTGGCTCTCGCCTTAGCGCTGCGCACATTCGTCTTCGACATTTCCAACAGTTACAAGGATGGAGGGCGGGTCGTTTTCAAAATGTGACTCTCGCCTTAGCGCCGCGCACATTCGTTTTCGAAATTTTCAACAGTTACAGGGATGGAGGCCGGTTCCTTATCAAAATGTGGCTCTCGCCTCAGCGCCGCGCACATTCGTTTTCGAAATTTCCAACAATTACAAAGATCGAAGCCAGTTCCTTTTCAAAATGTGGCTCTCGCTTTAGCGCCTCGCACATTCGTCTTCGACATTGCAACAGTTACACGGATCGAGGCCGGTTCCCTTTCACACTGTGGCTCTCGCCTGAGCGCCGCGCACATTCGTCTTCTAAATTTCGAGCAGTTGCACGGATCGAGGCTCGTACCTTTTCAAAATGTGGCTCTCGCCTTAGCGCCGCGCACATTCTTCTTCGAACTTTCCAGCAATGCCATGGATCGAGGCCAGTTCCTTTTCAAAGAGGGGTTCTTACGTCAGCGCCGCGCTCATTTTAAGATCGCCCCTGAGCTTGTTTCGCGACTCCTTGTCAAATGACACCATGCGGCCAGCACTCGACATGTCTCCTCACGCGCAAGGGCTCCAAGACCGCCCTGGGTCCGAAAGACGGCCCAAGGGCACCTGAAGAGGGGTCCAAGAGGGGTCCAAGAGGAGGGGACACGAACGGACATTTCGAACCCCCCGCCCAGGCTATTGCAATTGTCGCTCCATTGGATGCCCGCTCCTACCAGGGGGCGGTGGGAGAGACAGGAGGCCCCGAGGAATAGTAGGTCGCGGGGCGTTTTCGCGCTCACCATTCCAATCGATCACGTCAAGCAAAAAGCGCGTCGGCGTCGCCCGGTCCCTCAGTCTGACCGAGCTCGCTGCCGCTCGCGCCTGCTTGCGTGCCAGACGTCGCGCTGGTGCCCTCCGCGTCGGTTTCCTCGTCCGACGTGCCTGAAGAAGAGGCGGACGGATATTCAGATCCGTACGCCAAGTCATCCTCGGCGAACTCGCCGGCCTCGCGGGCAAGCTCCCGGTCCAGGTCCTCCAAGGAAGACGGGTAATCTTCGTCCATGTGGTCTTCGTCGTCCGACGACGCCGAATCGATCCCGCGCTCAACCTGCTCGCCCTCGCGGCGCGGCCCTACAGGCAACCAATCTGAGGCTCGGATCCTGCCGTACAGCCACACCCCCAATCTCGAGTGCGCCCTGGATGCCCCGACGTACCCGTACCCCCGGTCGGGGGGGTTACGACCGTGGCGTGTTAACACCAAGAACTAGATTCAAGATGTCTGGGTTGAAGATTTTCTTGGCCTTCTCGTCCTTGATCCACAGACACGCCGCCTCGAGGACCTCCGCCGTTCTCGAGATGCCGATTCCCCGGCGCTCTGGGGTCTCATCCGCCAGCTCCGTGAAGTACTGCACCTTTTTTTTGCCTTGGCTGGCCCGCTTCCACAATTCCTCCGTGGAAGCGTGGTCCAACCTGGACGCGGCGTGCGGGTTGAACACCTGTGCTGCCACGTGGTCGTACCTCCGCAGCATCTGCCGTTTTGGCTACACCCCGTCGCCTGCAGCGACCCGCTTCTTGTCATTGCCGGCGTCGGCGGCAGTGGCGATTTGGAAGAGCCCGGCGGAGTCAGCCATGGCCCTGGAGGAGCTCGCGTGGTAGCGTGCAGGGGCGGGTTCAGCTGGGGCCAAACGCTACACACACGCACACACACACGCACACATACACACACACACACACACACACACACACACACACACACGCGGTCGCGCACGCACGCACGCACGCACGCACGCACGCACACACGCACACACGCGCGCGCGCGCGCCCGCACGCACGCACGCACGCACGCACGCACGCACCCACACACGCACACACCCACACACACACACCCACCCACACACACACACACATACACGACCATCAGGCGTGGCGCGAGCAAGGTGCGGTGCAGCGGGGCAGGCGCCCGCAGCCGACCACGACCGCCGCCCAGCGCAGCGGACGCCGCCCCCGGCGGCGCGGCCGCCCAGCCGCCGCGGTCCGCGCCCAGCGCTGCCCGCCTCCAGGGCGGGGGTGGCTCCGCAGAGGTCGGCGAAGCTCCCCCCCCCCCCCCCCTCCGGGGGGGTCGGTTCGGTAGCAAATCATGGGAGCCTGGTGTACCACGAAATGTTCTTAGAACCCAAACATGTTCTAAGAATTATCCCAGTGCGACCCTACCTAGGAGTTGGAGCCCCTAGGAAAGCAGCATTAGTAGTAACAGTAAAGCTAAGCTAAAGCTAAGCTAAAGTTATGCTAAAGCTAAGCTGAAGCTAGAGCTAAAACTAAAGCGAAGCTAAAGCGAAGCTAAAGCTAAGCTAAAGCGAAGCTAAAGCTAAGCTAAAGCTAAGCTAAAGCTAAGCTAAAGCTAAGCTAAAGCTAATCTAAGCTAAAGCTAAGCTAACGCTAAGCTAAAGCTAAGCTAAAGCTAAAGCTAAAGCTAGAGCTAAAGCTAAAGCTAAAGCTCCCAGGGGACTGGGGGAACCGCGGGGCGGGGACTGGGGGAACCGCCCGGGGCGAGTTGCACTGCCCGGCCCCTTTAAGAAAGAGAGTAAGAACCCTTCTAGGCAGAGCCTAGGTAGGGAACAAAAACGATGTTCTTAGAACTTGAACCCGATGCATTAAAATTACTCCGACGGAAGGACCCCACATGAGAATCCCCTGGGCGAATCTGGAAAAAGCCCTCACCGTCGTCCTCGTGGTTGGTGAGACGTCCTGGCTGTCTCTTCTGAGTATATTTCTTCTCGCCCTGGCGCGGGCCCTCCCCCCGCTCCCTACGTTGCCCCCGACCTCGCCCTCTTGTTTTGGCTCTGGACATTCAGAAAGTGGCCCGGGAGTGGTGTTCTGGGAGCACGAAGAACACGAAGTGGCCTACAGTTGGCTCCGGGCATTCAAAATGTGGCCTGGGAATGGCGTTCTGGGACGACGAAGAACACGAAGTGGCCTACAGGTGGTTCCGGGCATTCAAAATGTGGCCTGGGAATGGTGTTCTGGGAAGACGAAGAACACGAAATGGCCTACAGTTGGCTCCGGGCATTCACAATGCGGCCTGGGGATAGTGTTCTGGGAAGACGAAGAAAACGAAGTGGCCTACAGTTGGCTCCGGGCATGCAAAATGTGGCCTGGGAGTGGCGTTCTTGCAGCGCGAGACCCCAAAAGTGACGACAGTTAAACGTTTCGAATGACCCGCCTCGGATTAGAAACATGAAGTGCGGGC
The DNA here is from genome assembly GCA_963575745.1 of Prorocentrum cordatum. Taxonomy (NCBI): domain Eukaryota; class Dinophyceae; order Prorocentrales; family Prorocentraceae; genus Prorocentrum; species Prorocentrum cordatum. Next base: position 29,562 of record CAUYUJ010006641.1, read on the forward strand.
CCCATAGGGAGGGGCTCCCGTCTGAGACTTCCTCACAATTCACTCACAGACGAGGCTCCCGCCTGATACTACTTCCAGATTCTCGCCACAGGGGCCCAAAAGTGACGACAGTTACACGTTTCGAATGCCCCGCCTCGGATTAGAAACATGAGGTGCGGGCCCCATAGGGAGGGGCTCCCGCCTGAGACTTCCTCACAATTCACTCACAGACGAGGCTCCCGCCTGCTACCACCTCCAAATTCAAGCCGGGGAGTGAGTGATGACGACATGATGAGTGAGTGAGTGGTGATGATGATGAGTGTGTGATGAATGAGTGATGATGATGCTGATGATGATCATGATGCCCACTGAGTGGGTGGTCGAGAGATTATGATGGAGATGGTGACGATGATGTTGAGAGTGGCGGCGGTCCTACCGTCGGAGGACCACTGCCTCCGAAGCCTACTGAGGATGAGTGAGTAATTGAGTGAGTGAGTGGGTGATCGAATGGTGATGATCGTGACGATGATGATGATGATGAGGATTATGATGATGGGTAATGATGAAGGATTATGATGATGAGTAGTGATGACGGTGATGGTGGTTGATGGTGATGATAATGGTAATGATGATGAGTGTGTGCGTGTGATGACGATGATGGTGGTTGATGGTGATGATGATGGTGATGATGGTGAGTGTGTGTGAGAGAGTGGAAAGGGGGGGGTGAGATCCTGCGCGGCGTGTGCAGAGAAAACAAGAACCCCACTTTGGATGTGGGGAACAAGACAGCCCCCGCCAGAAATGTTCGAAGACACTTTCCTGGAAACCACCAAAGGTTCCTAGAACCTCTCTGGTAGGGCAAAAGGCGAGCCTTTGTGGGCCCCGGAAACGGCAGGGCCGTTTTTTCATCGTTTCCCAAAACGTGTCCCTTAAAAATGGAAGGGCAAAAAAAGGGCGACCGAAAACGGCAACAAAAACGGTTCCAGGCTTGGAACCGGAAGCAAGAACGGCGACGGAACCGGTAAACAAACGGCGTCGTTTTGGCAAAAAAAACGGCAAAACGGAACCGGTAAAAAAACGGCCTTGTCGTTTCCAGGGCCCACTAAGTGGTGTACCCTCTTAGTTCCGTTGTCAGCGTCGGTTGGCGTCGATTACAGTGGGGGCGCGCAGCAAGAAGCCATATGCTTTGCGTCAGGGTACCCTGGGTTTCTTCGCTCCGCGCGCTGCGCGCTGACTTCCCGCAGCCGTTGCAGAAGCTGCTGCGTTCAGGGTGCTCCGGGTCTCTGCTCAGCTGCACCTCGCGCGCGGGTTTTCAGGGGTGGGTTTCTTGCGAGGGTTTCTTGCGGCCGCGCCCGCACTGTAGCGTCTGGCAGTCGATTGAATAGTCCGATGTAACATCGATTAGGCGTCGAAGTAGCGTCGTTCAGCGTCGATTTAGCGTCGGCGAGCGTCGATTCGCAAGAGCCGACAAGATGCTCCCGTGAGCTGCCACCGACGGGGGGCGGGCAGCGGCATGGCCGGGCAGCGTTAACGCGCCGTGCTGCAGGAAGCTGGCGTCGTCTGCCGCGGGGCGCCCAGGCCCTGCGAGGCCAAGATTCACTGCAGGAGCTTGCCTGTCGCAGGTTGGCTCGCGTGAGGCTCCTGGCTTGCCCGGCGACGTGTTGATTCGCGCAGCGGGGAGCTTGGCTAGCCTGCTCGTGGCTGAGCACAAGAGCTCGCACGCCTGGAGTCGTCGGAGATCCGCTTGGCGGTGCCATCTGGGAGCCAGCGGCCAGAGGGCCTGCAGACTTTGGGGGCCAGGGTTCGCGCGGAACTCGGTGGTGACGACGACGCGGGAGGCGAGCTCAGGGACTTGGTGGTTCCTGCGCCCTCGGTGCCAGATTGGGCATTGTGCTAAGTCGGGCCTGTAACTCTACAGGAGGAATATTCAAAAAATATAATCTGGGGACGGTTTGTTGAGTATCTTTAGCTATTGTTGAATACTTTTGGAATTTTGTTTTTTGTTTTTGGTTTTTAAATTTTCGTCCAAAATCCGTTTGTGGGGGGACATGCCCGACCTAATTCCAGCCCAGGCCCGAGCGGGGCCCCGTACAATAGGGGCGCGCATCAAGATGTCGGGCGTGTCCCCCTGCAGGGGGATTTTCGACGAAAAATGAAAATGCCCCAAAAATCATTGAACAATAGTCCAAAAATAGTCAGGGGACTATTTTTAAAGTACATGTTTACCTTTTTGGGGTATTTTTGGGACGAGGAGGGAGGAGGAGGAGGCGGAAGAGGAGGAGGAGGAGGATGAGGAGGGATGAGGAGGGGGAGGAGGAGGAGGAGGAGGAGGAGGAGGAGGAGGAGGAGGAGGAGGAGGAGGAGGAGGAGGAGGAGACCATCTGCTTGTCGTCAGGGTATCCTGGGTTTCTTCGCTCCGCGCGCCGCGCCGTGGCCTCCAGCAGCCGGGGAAGGAGCGGCTGCGTTTAGGGTTCTGGACGCCCGAAATGGGTACGGAAAGAACGGGTATGGAAATAATGGACCTCGGCAGGCGTTGGACATGGGCATATTCGGGCCGGGCCCCCCGGGGGCCAGAGCGTATCCATGTCCACCGCCCGCTGGGGCGCCTGGACGTCGGTTCCCAGGCGGTGGATATGGCTAAATCCCCACCTCGCAAAGCCGGCCTCGAGCAGCGCCCCGAGGATCCAGGACTTGGCTCCCCAAGGACCACGAACGAAATGGGTACGTAAAAAATTGATACGATGCCCAACAGCAGTTCCTGCTCATTTTGAACAGGACTCGCTGTCCGCGCCGCCGCGGCCTGTGTCCATTTGAGACAGAAGGCCGCCCGCCCAACAGCGGCCGCTGATGGTTTGGGACAACATTTGTTGTTGGGCATTGTGCCCATTCTTTCCGTACCCATTTCGGGCGTCCAAGAGGGTGCTCCGGGTTTCCCCTCAGTCCAGCAGTGGCGATGCGTCTTGGCTCGGCTATAGCCTTAAGTCGGGCCTGTCCCCCTACAGGGGGATTTTCGACGAGAAATAAAAGATGCCGCCAAAATTGTCAAAACACAGTCCAAACATATTCAGGGGATTATTTGTTGAGTATGTTTTGGCCTTTCTGTGGTTTTTGTTGGTGTTTTTATGTTTCGTCGAAAATGCTCCTGTATGGGGGACACGCCCGACATAACTATAGCCCTACCAAACAAGGTTCTAAGAACCTTTTGTGGTTTCCACAAAAGGTTCTTAGAACATTTCTGGCGGAATATGTCGTGCTTTATCGCATCGGGTTCATGTTCTAAGAACATCGCGTTTGCTCTTAGAACGCTTTGGGGGTTCTAAGAACATGTCGTGGTAGGACTATAGGAATGCCGGGACGGTCGGTCCCTGCTCAACTCCGGTGCACCTGGCGTGCGGGTTTTCAGGGTTGGGTTTCTTGCGAGGGTTTCTTGCGGCCGCGCCCGCGACTGTACTCCCGGTGCTGGAGCTCCTTCGGCGCTCTCTACGGGAGGCACGCCCCTCTCGTGCGCGCCATCCTCCGCTTGCTCAGAGCCTCCCACGTCGAGGTCCAGAGACGGCGCCGTGGAGCCCAAGGAGGAGGAGGAGGAGGAGGAGGAGGAGAAGGAGGAGGAGGAGGAGGAGGAGGAGGGAGGGAGGGAGGGAGGGAAGAAGGGAGGGAGGGAGGGAGGGGGGAGGGACAAGCTATGTGCGCTCGCGTCATATCTGACGTCCTACCCCTCCCTCCCATCCCTTACCATGGCGCTGATTTTCTCTATCCGCGGACGCGTGTCGTAGCGGACCTGTGGCTCCGCGCGCGCGTGCGTAGTGGGTGGTGGTGCGCGTGCGTGCGTGCGTGCGTGTGTGGTGGTGGTTGGTGGTGGTGGTGGTTGTGGTGGTGGTGGTGGTGGTGGTGGTGGTGGTGGTGGTGGTGGTGGTGGTGGTGGTGGTGGTGGTGGTGGTGGTGGTGGTGGTGGTGGTGGTGGTGGTGGTGGTGGTGGTGGTGCGTGTGTGCGCGTGTGCTGTGGTGTGACGTGGTGTGACGCGTCTTGGTGGTTTGGTGGTGGGCCAGGTGCGTGCGTGCGTGATGGCGGTGGTGGTGGTGGCGGCGGTGGTGGTGTTGGTGTGTGTGCGTGTGTGTGTGTGTGTGTGTGTGTGCGTGTGTATGTGTGTGTGTGCGTGCGTGTGTGTCTGTGTGCGCGCGTGCGATGTGGTGTGACGCGGTGTAGCGTGGTGGTGGTGGGTGGGGTAATTAGTGGGGTGGTGGTGGCGGTGCGCGTGCGTGCGTGCGTGCGTGCGTTGGTGGGTGGAAGTGGCGGTGGGCGGGGCGGGGCGCGGTGCGGTGGTGGCGGGCGGATGGGCGCGCGAGAAGAGGTCCGCGCTGGGGCGAGAACGCCATCCTGAACGACGGAGGCAAAACACCGATCCGAAAATGAGACCCACGCTGCAGCGGGAGCACGAGTCGGAACGAGCGGGGCCCGAAAATGAGGCCGGCGCCTCAGCGAGAGCAGCATTTTGGAAACAAATGCAAGCGAAAACCCAACTATCGGGAAACTTGTGTGTAACAAAAACAGTATGCGGGGGGGGCGACTACTCCCAAGACGTCATCAGGGGAAGAGGGAGAGTAGTATTCATATTGAGTAATTGTGGAGGAGGAGGAGGAGGAGGAGGAGGAGGAGGAGGAGGGAGGAGGAGGAGGAGGAGAGGAGGAGGAGGAGGAGGAGGAGGAGGAGGATTTTGTCGATGGTCATCGTTTTCTTGTTCATTTAGATCTTGGCTGTTTTTCGGCGCCTGTGTCAGGCAGGAGGAGCCTCCCCCACGGGACGCACTGTTGCAAACAGTCGCGTTAAGCAGAGGTCCGGAGCCAGGCCCGCCCCCTCCCCTTCCCTTCCGCCCAATGTCGAAACGCCGAGTAAGGAAACGTTCACTAGACGGGGAGCGCGCCCGAGCGGTCAGTCGTGGGAAGGTTATGATGATGCTCCTTAAAGGTGGAGGAGGATGAGGTGGAGGCGGGGGAGGAGGAGGAAGAGGAGGAGGAGGAGGAGGAGGAGGAGGAGGAAGAGGAGGAGGAAGAGGAGGAGGAGGAGGAGGAGGAAGTGTTGGCACCAACGATTCCACAAGTTTCCAGCGGCTTCGGGGAAGCCCTGGCCGCTCACGCTCGAGCGCTTGGCAGAAAAGCCGTGGCTTTGTACATCCATACAATCGAAAGAGCGCGTTCTGTGGTCGCTTGGAGGGGGGGGGTTGAAACCGGACCCCCCCCGTGGCGGTGGTGGTGGTTGTGGTGGTGGTGGTGTTGTGGTGGTGGTGGTGGTAGTGGTGGTGGGTGGTGGTGGTGGTGGTTTTGGTGGTGGTGTGGTCTGTGGTGGTGGTGGTGGTGGGTTGTGGTGGTGGTGGTGGTTTGGTGGCGGTGTGGTGGTGGTTTGTGGTGGTGGTGGTGGTGGTGGGTTGTGGTGGTGGCGGTGGTTTGTGGAGGTGGTGCTCGTGG
>CAUYUJ010006641.1:40000-52215 GCA_963575745.1 Prorocentrum cordatum
TATGGGAAAATATGGGAAGTGGGGGGGAAGACAAAAACCCATAAAAGATAGGAAAGTATGGGGGATCTGGCTATTTGTGTCCATTTATTTGTGTGGTCCAGTTCCCCTTCAATCATCCCCACAGTCGCCTTACCTCTCGCGGCGCGTGCTCCGCGCCGACGGCGGTGGCTCTCACTGTGCCGCGGGGGGGTGCTGATCTGAACCCGCGAGGGTCGTCGACGTCAGGCGGGCGCTGTGCTCTGGACCTTAGTGGGCCCTGGCAACGACAGGGCCGTTTTTTTACCGGTTCCGTTTTGCCGTTTCCTTGCCGGTTCCGGCGCCGTTTTTGTTACCGGTTCCGTCGCCGTTCTTTGACCGGTTCCGGCTCCGGTTCCAATCCCGGAGCCGTTTTTTTGCCGTTTCTGGTCGCCGTTTTTTTGCCGTTTCCATTTTCAAGGGACACTTTCTCGGAAACGGTGAAAAAACGGCCCTGCTGTTTCCAGGGCCCACTAAGTTCTGGACGGGCAGGAAGGTTGGCTTGACGTGCCGCGGCGCTGATTCTGGCCCATCCCGGTTCGGTGCGACACGCTCCCCGTGTCTCAGTCTCCAGGCGCCAGCGTCCCGAGCTTCTCCCGAGCCCCGTGCGGAGCAGAGCTGCACGGCATCCGCTTGCACAGCAAAGCGTGTCGCCGGGGCCGCCGCCGCGACGCGCTAATCAAACCGTTCTGACCGTATACAGCACATTAAAAATTAAGGTAAGCCGTCATTTCAACGGAGGAAGCCCACCTCACGACGACCACGACGACGTTCACGACAACGACGACGACGACGACGACGACGACGACGACGACGGCCACGACGACGACGAAAACGACGGCGACAACGACGACGGCGACGACGACGACGAGGACGACGGCGACGACGATGACGACGACGACCACGACGACGACGACCACGACGACCACGACGACGACGACCACGACGACGACGGCAACGGCGACGACGACGACGATGACGACGACGACGACAACGACCACGACGACGACGACGACGACGACGACGACGACGACGACGACCACGACGACCACGACGACGACGGCGAACACCACGACGGCGACGACGACGACGAGGACGACGACGAGGACGATGACGACGACGACGACGATCACCACCACGACGACCACAACGGCGACGACGACCACGACGGCGACGACGACGACGACGACGACGACGACGACGACGGCGACGGCGACGGCGACGGCGACGGCGACGGCGACGGCGACGGCGACGGCGACGGCGACGGTGGCGGCGGCGGCGACGACGACGACGACGACGACGACGACGATCACCACGACGATGACCACGACGACGATGATAACGACCACGGCGACGACGATCACGACGATCACGACGTCGATGACGACGTCGACGACGACGACGACGACGACGACGACGACGACGACGAAGAGCAGCGCCATGGCACCGCCGCGGCCTCGCAGGTACTACCGCCGGCCAGTCTTCGGCTACCCGGAGTGGAGGCGGCACCGCTCGTCGGACGCGCTGGGCTGGGCGGGCGGGCAGCGCCCCTTCCTGTCCTGGGAGTCCAGCCTGGGAGATGGCCCTGGGCCATGGGGGCGCTCTTCGGGGCCCACGCCACAGGGGTCAGGGCAAACGGGGAGGAGGAGGAGGAGGAGGAGGAGGAGGAGGAGGAGGAGGAGGAGGAGGAGGAGGAGGAGGAGGAGGAGGAGCGAGGAAGCGGGAGGAGGAGGCGGAGGTGGAGGAGAGGAGAGGAGGGAGGAGGAGGAAGGGGAGGGGAGGGAGCGCGCAGAGGAGGAGGGGGATTGAGGGGGGGGAGGAGGAGGCGGAGGAGGAGGAGGAGGAGAGGAGGAGGAGGAGGAGGAGGAGGAGGAGGATAGGAGGAGGAGGAGGAGGAGGAGGAGGAGGAGGAGGAGGAGGTAGAGCGAGGAGGAGGAGCGAGGAGGAGGAGCGAGGAGGAGGAGAGGAGGAGGAGGAGGAGGAGGAGGAGGAGGAGGAGGAGGAGGGGAAGAACGAGGAGGAGGAGGAGGAGGAGGAGGAGGAGGAGGAGGAGCAGGAGCAGGAGCAGGAGCAGGAGCAGGAGGGGAGCAGGAGCGGGGGGGGGTTCTTCCAATCCCATCTGAGATCCTCTGGCCGACCCGGGTTGGGGAACCCACCCAGATCCGACCCCGCTTCTCCCGCCGACCGCCTGCTGCGGAGCCTTCTTCGTGGTCGGCCTGGGGTCGTGACGCGGCTCGGGGCGACCCAGACATGCGCAGACCTGGGTTCGTGGGTCAGTATCGTTTAACCGACCCCCATCCCCATCCCCATCCCTTTCGAGACCCCCACCAAATTACACCCCCCCAGTTGGGGATCACCCCTCGAAACCCGAAGGGAATGACCTATATCCCCGTCTAGGGGGGTAAATCGGCCAGTGGGGCCCATGCCACGCCGTGGATCGGTTAACCAATACTCAGTGGGGGAGCGGGCTTTTTGTCCTGAGGTCACCCGCGCGGAGATCGAAGGCAATTGCGCTTCGCGGGGTCCCCCGATCCAGTCCAGAGTGGATGCCCTGCTCCAGGAGGGCCGGCGCGAGTGCGCGGAGGCAGCCGCGGAGAGCGCTGCGCGAAGTAGGGAGGCCAAGTCTGATCCTTTTGTTGCTTCTCTTTTGTGAGGGGTATCGCGTCGCCACGGCGGGGCATCCGCCTCGAGGTCTTGGTCGTGAGCGCGCGCCAGGGCAGGGTCCGGAGGTCGACTTCTCTTCGGAGGTGAAGACAGCACCGTTCGCCGGTCGGGCCTGGGGGGCCGACGAAGGGCAGCGCGCCCTCTTCAACAAGGAGGGAGGGGCAGGAGAAAGGAGGCAAAGGACGAAGCAGGAGGAGGAGGAGGATGGGAAGAACGAGGAGGAGGAGGAGGAGGAGTAGGAGGAGGAGGAGGAGGAGGAGGAGGAGGAGGAGGAGTGGAGGCAGAGGGAGAGGCGAGTAGGAGGGGGAGGAGGGAGAGGAGGAGCAGAGGAGGGGCAGGGTCCAGGGATCGACTTCTCTCTTCGGAGGTGAAGACAGCACCGTTCGCTGGTCGGGCCTGGGGGGCCGACGAAGGGCAGCGCGCCCCCTCCAACAAGGAGGGGAGGGGCAGGAGAAAGGATGCAAAGGACGAAGCAGGTAGGAGGAGGAGGAAGGAGGAGGAGGAGGAGGAGGAGGAGGAGGAGGAGGGGAGGAGAGGAGGAGGGGGAGGAGGAGGAGGAGGAGGAGGGAGGAGGAGGAGGAGGAGGAGGGGGGGGGAGGAGGAGGAGGAGGAGGAGGTGAGGAGGAGGAGGAGGAGGAGGAGGAGGAGGAGGAGGTAGGAGGCTGGAGGAGGAAGGAGGAGGAGGCGGAGGAGGAGGAGGAGGAGGAGGAGGATGGAGGAGGAGGAGGAGGAGGAGGAGGAGGAGGAGCAGGAGTAGAGGCAGAGGAGGAGGAGCAGGAGGGGAGAAGAGCATGAGGAGCAGAGGAGGAGCAGGAGGAGGAGGAGGAGGAGGAGGAGGAGGAGGAGGAGGAGGAGGAGGAGGAGGAGGAGGTGGAGGAGGAGGAGGAGGAGGAGGAGGAGGAGGAGGAGGAGGAGAGGAGGAGGAGGAGGAGCAGAGGAGGAGGAGGAGGAGGTGGAGCGAGGTAGGGAGGAGGAGGAGGGAGGAGGAGGAGGAGGAGCAAAAGAGGAGGAAAAGGTAGGATGGCAGGGGAGGAGGAGGAGGAGGAGGAGGAGGAGGAGCAGAGGAGGAGAAGGGGGAGGAGGGGGAGGAGGGGGAGGAGGGGGAGGAGGAGCAGAGGAGGGGGGGGAGGTCGGGGAGGAGGTGGAGGAGGAGGAGGAGGGTCACGGCGCTGGGGCCCCGCCGACGCGTGGCGCGCAGGCCGCCGCGGGTCCTCTGCTGCTGCCGCTGGGGGTCCCGCCCGCGCGGGGCCCTCGGTGCGGCCACGGGGTGTCCTCGGTGCGGCCACGGGGTGTCGCCCACGCGGTGCATCGTCCCCGCCAGCAGGGATCGTTCTCGTTCTCGTTTTTGTTCTCGTTCTCGTTTTCGTTTTGTCGTTCTCGTGTTGTGTTCGTTGTTTTTCCCCTCGTTCTGTCTTCGATCCGCCTCTGCTGCACAGCGAGATCGGAGCCAAAGAAGCCCGGGGCAGCCTGGTGGCGAGCAGGGTGCTTCTCTGTTGGCGGCGCGCACAAGATCGGCGTTGTGCCTCCACCGAGGGAAGAAGATCCCGATCTACAGTGGGGACCCATGCCAAGAAACACCCTGCTCGCCTCCAGGGTACCCTGGGTTTCTTGGGTTTCGATGGTTTTGCTACGGGAAGCGTGACGTTCCCACACCAAAACTCAATGGAGGTCCTGGGGTCTCAGGGTTGGGTTTCTTGTCGAAGGTTTCTTGTGGACTGGCCTCCACTGTAGGTGATGGTGGTAATACTCTGGCTTCCAAGGTGGCCGAAGCATTACCACCAACCCCGAAATCTGGGGTCACATTCCCCCGGTGGAGGCAGCCCCCCGTGTGGGTGCTGGTGCCCATTTCCAGGCCTCCAGTGCCGCTTCTGCGTCGGTGCGGCCACGGGTTCGCGCCCGGCGCCGTGCGCATGGCGCCGCGGATCAGCTGCGCGGCGCTGCAGCACGCTGGGGGCCGAGGCGGCCCAGCCCCGGTGCTGGGCAGCAGAGACGGGGGAGGAGAGGAGGCCTCTCGTGGCCACGGCTGGACGCGGCTCGAAGAGCTGGTCAGCCTCGATCTCGGGATGGGTCTGGGGAGCGATGTTGTGCGGACTTGTCTTCGTCACCCCTGGGGCTTCGCCCTCTCCTGGCCGCGTGAGGCCCCGCCTTCTCTCGCCCTTCTCTCTGCCAATGGAAGCTGTGCGCGTCCCGTGTAGCTTTCAGCGGAAGAGCTTTGCTCTCGCCCTGCAGATCAAAGAAGTTGTCGTCACCCCGTCTCGGCCGCTTTTCTCGGAGCCCATCCAGCGCAGAACCCCGGCCTCTGCCCAGGTGCGTGTTGCTCTTGAGTTGTAGGACGCCAGCGAGTCGACCTCATTTCCTCCGTATCGCTGTCGTCCTCCGTGTCCCCCTCTTGCCGCCAGTTCGACTTTCCCAGGTACTTGATTGAGCGGTGCATCACTTCAGCTGGTGAGCCAGGTGTGCTACATAGTCGAGCCCCATGCGAATGCACACGAGGCACTGCCTGGAACCCCTGCAGCTTCTACCCAGCCAGATAGGAGGGTGCGGGGCCGTGGTCGAGAGGGTGAGCGGGGGAAGGGGAACTTTTCGCTTGCCCCGGCTTTGGGCAGGGTCGGGCTGGGCACGCGTGGCTGGCGGGGGGAGCGCGTTTGGGAGTCACCACCCACCAAACCACCCCAACCCAACCTGAAGGCCCCAATTTATCCTCGATTTCCAGTTGGGGGGGGTCGTGGAACATCGAGAAAACACATATGGAACCCGTACCCCCCCCAACCCGAAATTCGGGTCTTCGGGTTGGGTTGGGGTGGTCTGGTAGGTAGTCAGGGAGGGGGCCCGAAGTAAGCACGACCCGAGAGTCGTCTGTCTCGTATGCCGCGCCGGGGGCCGTGTCGGGGGGGGGGGGGGGGCCTTCAGAATTCGAGGCACCGCATGCCTGAGAGTCCGCCTCGTCGAGCCCGATGCGTGCAGGGCTGGACTGCGGGCCATGCCCCAGTTTGGTCTGCTGCAGGTCGCGGCGGAGGGCTGCGCACGCGTCCCATACAGTCGGGGCCCTGAAGAAGGAACCCTTTTCGTTGGGAAGGGGCTCCCCGTTCCTTAAGTGTTTCGCAGCTTGCCTCAGGTTTTCCTTATGTTTTAAGGGGCCTCGTTCCTTATTTATGGTTCCTTAGGTCAACGCCCCGACTGTAGCGCTTCGGATCGAACAACCTCGAAGTTCTAACACAGAGCTGTTTGAAGCTTTGCGGGCCATTAGCGGGCCAGCTTCACGGCCATTGCGCTGCTTGTGTGCTCATTCGTTGAACTCTCTCTTCCTCGCTGGAACTCCCCAACCCCCATCCCCTCCCTCTCTTATGCCCCTCTTGTTCTCCATCGTCATTGTCCGCCTTCCCCTTTCGTCTTCTCCCTTCTGCCCCCCTCACCATCGACCTTCATTGGTGCCTCCCCCGCCTCCTCCTCGTCCTCCTCCTCGTCATCATCTTTGTCACCACCATCATCATCATCATCATCATCATCATCATCATCATCATCATCATCATCATCATCATCAGCATCAGCATCAGCATCAGCATCAGCATCAGCATCAGCATCAGCATCAGCATCATCATCATCATCATCATCATCATCATCATCATCATCATCGGCAGCATCAGCATCATCATCATCAGCATCATCAGCACCACAATCATCATCATCAGCATCAGCAGCATCATCATCAGCAGCTTCATAATCATCATTATCATCATTATCGGCATCATCATCACAGTTTTTATCATAATCAGCATCGTCATGACCATCGTCATCATGACAATCATCATCATCATCGACATCATCATCGACATCGCCATCAGCATCATCACCACCATCATCAGTGCCATAATCCTCACGATCATCATCATCATCATCATCATCATCATCATCATCATCATCATCATCATCATCATCATCATCATCAGCGTCATCATCATCATCATCATCATCATCATCATCATCATCATCGTCGTCGTCGTCGTCGTCATCATCATCATCATCATAATCATCCTCGTCATCAGCATCATCATCAGCATCATCAGCATCATCATCGTCCTCTAGTGCCCGCTTGTTCGGGAAGGACCGCTTCCCCCGTAACTTGAAGAGCTTGTTCATCTCGACCACGATCCGCGCCAACTGGAAGGAGGTGTTTGCGGTCACCCTCACGGCGTTGCTTGTGTGCCTCTGGAAGGGTGGAGGGGAACAAGAGGGGGGGGAGGAGGAGGAGGAGGAGGAGGAGGAGGAGGAGGAGGAGGAGGAGGAGGAGGAGGAGGAGGAGGAGGAGAGGAGGGAGAAGAGGAGGAGGAGGAGGACGACGACGACGACGAGACGGAGTGGAAGTGGGAGTGGGAGTTGAGGAGGATGGGAACGCGATGCAGGGGTAGGGGGTAGGGAGGATTAGGGAGGAGGATTTCGCCGAAGAGTACGGATTACCCCTAACTCCAATTATCGACCCTGTCCGCCCTGTGCTATTCGGGCCCCAGAGCGTTCAATGCGGGATCCGACCAAGATCATAATAGGATCCAACAAGACCCCAAAATGATTTAAGTTTGTTTCTTGCAGCATCTCAGCAGGATCCCCGAGGATTCCTGAAGATTCCTAAGGGCTCCTCAGGATTCTGGATTAGGATGTCTGAAGATTCTTGCAGGATTCCTTCCGAATTTTTGAAGATCCTTGAGGTTTCCTGAGTGATTCCGGAGGGGTTCCTGAAGATTGCTAAGGACTCCTGTGGATTCTGGATAAGAGGATTTTTGAAGATTCTTGCTGGATTCCTCCAGAATTCCTGAATATCCTCGAGGTCTCCAGGATGATTCCAGAGGGGTTCCTAAGGATTCCCGCGGATTCTTGAAGATTCCTCCCGATTTATCATGAATTCCTGAAGGATTCGGGTGGGTTCGCGCACGATTCTTGAATATTCTTGCAGGGCCCCTGCAGGATTCTTTAGTGTTCCTGAGGATTCCCGACGTATTCTGGAGGATTCTTCAACATTCAATTAGGATTCCAGAGGAATCCTTGATAGGATTCCTGCAGGATCCCTGCTGGTTTCGTGAGGACCAAGGACGACTCTTCAGGACTCGCGCAGGATTCCCGAGGAATTCTGCAGATTCCTGAGAGTTCGTGGAGGATCCAGAAGGATTCGTAGAAGGATTCGGGAGGATTCGCGGGGAGCTGCGTTTTTTTTCGGGTTGAAAGTGTGTTTTTTCGGGTTGGCGCGCTGCGGAGGCCCCAACCCTAAAAAAAAGCCACCCGCAAAAAAAACGAGTGGCGAGTTTTTTATGGGTTGGGAGGGTTTTTTTTTCGGGTTGAGAGAGTTTTTTGGGGGGTTGGATTTTTTCTCCTGGGTTGTAGTGTTTTTTTTTCGAGTTGGGCGGGGAAAATTCAAGGATTCAGGGGGCGAGCTCTCGTAGTGCCTCGTCGTCGTCGTCGTCGTCGTCGTCGTCGTCGTCGTCGTCGTTGTCGTCGTCGTTCGCCGTCGCCGTCGCCGTTGCCGTCGCCGTCGCCGGCGCCCTCGCCGTCGCCGTTGCCGTCGCCGCTGCAGTCCAGCCTTGCGGCAGGGTCGCGTCGTGTCGACGCGGCGTTGACCTCGGCGCGGGCGCTCAGGGTTGAACGCTGTCGGTGGTCCAGAAGCGGCCCGTGTTGAAGGATCTGAGCTTGCTCGACCCATCCTTGAAGGGTACCCTCGCGTCCTACTGCCGCGTGACCGCCCCAGCACGACGAAGGAGGCCCGCGACCGCGTGTACGGAGCAATGCAGGTGCTAGGGGCGACTGCCGAAGTGAAGGATGTAAAGCTCATTGATACGTCGAGGTGCTTCAGGGTGAAAGCCACTTGCAGAGGTACTCGGGATGATGCTTGCCCAGTTATGTGAAGTGTCGAACGCTTCGCGCACGCCGCCAACCCATGTGAGTTCATCTTAGGTGGAAGGACCCCAGTTGGACAAGGACAGCCGCGCTCGCCGGGGGCTGAGAGCAATCCCCAAAGCTTACCCCCGAAGTAGAGTCAGAGCGCGTCCGATTTCTGGAGCCAGATTGGAATCCGCACGGAGCTCGGGGGCGCGCTTAGCGACCGGCGTGGCCAGGGGGGGGGGCCGATCGAATCGCTCGCAGGCTCCGCTCCGCTCGCGTCGGGGAAAGGGGAGGTGGCGCAGGAGTTCCTGCGCTTGAAAACGGTGGCCATATGAGTTGCGCCCGACCGCTCTTCCGGAAGCGGGCCCAGACGTCCACGCCGAGCTGCTCGTGCAAGTCCATGAACACAGCCACAGTGCGGATGCAGATGCGAAGTCTGGCAATATATGGGGCCCAGACGTCGAGGTGGCAGCGCAGAGATGGATGCGGGAGGTAGCGAAACCGCCGCGTCAGGGTCTGCGAACGTATTCGGTCAGTCAGAAGTTCCAAGACCTTCCGCACATCGACAGGATTGGCGGCTGGCTGAAAATATGTCAGCTGAAACTGAAGGCAGAGAAAACGAAGGGTGGAGAGGACGTGGATAAAGCAGCAGGCGCTGGCATGTTGAATTTCGCAGAGGCGAAGACTTTGGAAGAGTGGAAAAGCCCAAAATAGATTGCACCGACCATTTTGCATATTCGAACCCCACCAGTTCCAACCATGGCGGGGCGACTGTGCATCTGTTTTAATTGCGACAAGATGGTGGAGGTGCTGACGCGGTATGACGACTTCGAGCTGCACCTGGGCGTGGACGCGAAGCAGGGGGCAATGTCGGGGCAGGCGGGCGCGGCCACGATCAGCTTGCAGGCAAAAGACGAGCTCCGCGGCGCCACGCCCTTAAAGGGAGACGGCGCGGTCCAAGGGCGAGTGCAGGGCAGGGCGTGCACGACGCACGGAGCGCCGCTCCTGCAGGCTATCTTCAAGACAGAAGAGGCTCATAATGTCATCGATTTCTTTCGGTGCTTGGGGATCGTGCACGACAGCGCCATCCGTGACCGATCCTTGCGAGATCGCGTCGTCGCAGTGCACAGCGATTACGCGCCTGGCATTGAGGCTGCCAGGAAAGTTGTGTTCCCGAAGTCTCAACCTGCGAAAGACCAATTCCATTTCGCCCAACGCACAGGCTTGAAGACGACAGCAAGCGGAACTCTCGCGAAGAAGATGAAGCATCGCAGGCCTGCTGGCCAGACGGGCAACTACGAGCGCACCAAACTGGGTTGGACTGTGGCAGCCCTCAACGCATTGCGGCGGATCCCAACGCTGGACTGCGCTTCCATGCTGCACGAGGGTATCCTGGCGCGCTTACAGCATGACTGCAGGAAGCCGCCGCCTACTTGGGCCCGGAGAGTCGCGGCCCGCAGAAGTATAACATTCGCGCGACAGCGCGGGAAATGAGAGAGGAATACAACTTGCGATGCTACAGCGAGGACGAGTCCACGACAATGATGTTTTGCCCGAACTGGTCGGGCATGGGCGTGCTGACGGCCGGCTACGAGGGGAGCTCTGTGGAGCCAATGCGTTCACCTTGGGAGAAAGCTCGGAAGGACGCAGCATCATGAGACCAATCCTCATTTCCGCGGGGACAGCCTTGGCCCCGCTGTCCGCTCTCCCTACTCAGACGGGGACAGGCGCTTGTCTGTCGGGTTGAGCGGCATCCATCCTGTCTGCCTAGGCGCCCAGGCGGGGGTGCACGCTCTCTCCGTCGGGGCGAGCGGCATCCATCCCCACCTGGAGGGAGCGCGGCTGGGGGTCCGAAGGAAACCTGCCCCGCTAAGGGATGGGGGTAGGTCTGACGATGCCGAAGGAGGTCGCAGCACCAGCCGCAAAGTATTCGCCCCTCAGGACCCTACAGCAAATGCAATACCTGCACGACAATTATTTCGGGAAATGGCATTCGTGGGACGAGGACCCCGACGACAAAATGCAGCTGCGCCCGCCCGCGTCGGACCCCGCACATTTGAATGGGGCATAGCTGATCGTTGCCGGCAGATCTCATGCTCAGGCATTGTGGGAAGCGTCGCAGACGGAGACAGTGCACGCCGTGGTTCACCTTATGTAACCCTGTACAAAGGGATTCCTTTTGTGGGGGATTACAAAGAAATTCCATGCGTGGGGGATTACACATGTATTCCTTTTGTGGGGGGTCACAAAGAGATTTATCTTGTTGTTCCCTTCCTTGTTCGGGGCGGAGGGTGCTTTACCATTGGAGGGAATTTCAAAGGGATTCCGTTCGTGGAGGATTACAAGAGGAATCCTTTTGGTGGAGGGTTACAACGAGATCTCTTTAAGTGCGGGCTACACAAGGATTCCTTCTGTGGCGGGCTACAAAGGGATTCCTTTTTGCGTACGATTACATAGGTTTTTTTTTTGTGCGGGTTATACAGGGATCTTTAAGGATTCCACGATATTCACAAACCAGGAAACACTACAACGCCGCACATCAGACACGCCGCTATAACCTCACAAGACGCACACCCGCAGTGGCCCGTACTCTGAAAACGACCCGCCCTCCATTTGTGAAACTGTTCTTACTGTTTAAGCTTGGTAGTCATACATGATGAGGACGCCTAAGGCGAAACACCCAGCCCGCTCTACAAAATTGCCTCGGGGTGCGACAGGGGGGAATTGCCTATAAGGGAAAGGAATGGGGGAGGAGGAGGAGGAGGAGGAGGAGGAGGAGGAGGAGGAGGTGGGGAGGACGTGCAGGAGGACATCCAGGAGAAGATGGAGGAGGAGGAGGAGGAGCAGGAGCAGAAGGAGGAGGAGGAAATAAGGAGGAGGAGGAGGAGGAGGAAAAGGAGGAGGAAGAGGATGAGGAGGAGGAGGAGGAGGAGGGAGGACTGACAGACGGGCGGACAGAGGCAAGCAGGACGGTGGCAGGTGGAAGGGCGGATCTGGTGCGACCGAGGCTGCCTCCTTCCAGGGCCGTCCCAACGGGCATTTGGACATACCAGGACATGGGGCGCGCCCAAGCAAGTGGCAGCCGTGGGCCGAAACGCTCTCGAGTTCCTCGTTCTCTCGCGGGGTGTTTTTCTGTTTGAAAACCTTGGGTGGCCATGGCCCGGGTCGGGGGGGGCCCTGCTCCTCTCTCTCGCCCACCCCCCCCCGCCGCGGCGCCCCCCCCTGGGGATGGCAGGAATGACGCGGACGTGGCCTGCAGGATGTTGGGGCTCAGCGAGGAGCCGTCGTCGTGCGCGCGCGTGCGCCCCGCGCGCGCACGACACGACGACCGACGACGACGACGGCCGACGATCGACGACGAGACGACGAGCTCACGCGAGGTTTGGAGGTTTTCGGACACCCTCGTTGGTTCTCGGCGGTTTTCCAGCCTTGGGGTGCCTTCCAGCGGCTGCGTTTCGCCGAGGGTCGAGGTCGCTGCCGAGTTACATCTGACCCCAAAAGTTGTGGAGGAGGCAGGAAGAAAAAAGACGACCGACGACCAACGGACGACGACGACGACAACGACGACGACGACCGATGTCGACGATCGTCGACCGATATCGACGATCCCCGACGACGACGACGATGGACGTCGACGGCCAACAACCGACTGACGACGACCAACGACGACG
>CAUYUJ010006642.1:0-12500 GCA_963575745.1 Prorocentrum cordatum
TCTCCTCCTCCTCCTCCTCCTCCTCCTCCTCCTCCTCCTCCTCCTCCTCCTCTTCCTTCCCCCGAGGCCCAAGAAGCTGCCAGAAAAGGCCTCCAAGAGGCCCTAGGAGGTCACACAGATGCCGCCAATAAACCCCCGAGACACCTCTGAAGAGACGCCAAGAAGAAGTTCCCCAAAGAGGCATCTGATACACGAGCACACGAACACATTCCTGGTCGCTACGACTATACGGACACGCGGCAACGATGATGACACTGTGCGGGTCGGCGGAATGAGCGAAGCGATTCAACAATCCTTGTCGCAGCCTTCAGGGATACCTACGAGAAGCTGCTCATCGCCTACCTTCACGAAGACCCCTGATTTGACCTTCATGGAAAGCTCGAGTACACGACTCCCTCAGAGCTCCAAGAATAGGGCCATGAACGCGAGACCCAAGGATTGGTAAAACCGGAGGACACAACGACGCCGAGAGAAGGTCGAGCTACCCCGATCCACCTCCTGCCCTCGCCGTACGCAACCCCACCTGACTGGACGCGTTCTGGCGCTCTGCGGGCGGTTTCACCCACACTGGCCGCCTTCAGCTGCTTCGGCACCGGAGGCTCGGAGGAACTCGCCAGAGACCTGGGCAAGGAAGGTGGACGGCCAGCACAAGAGCACAGGGGAGCAGCTGGCAGGCAAAGAAGAATTTGGGAGCCGCGTCCCACACAAGCGGGGGTACGCAGCGAAGAGAAGAAATAATATGCTGCATGGCGTGGACATCCGGATTACAGGAACTAAACACTGGAGAGCATGGAAGGCAGGGCAGAGAGCCTAAAGCCGAAAGCACCGAGTGAAGGGCATTATATTTACAATTATGGAGACATACATATACACATATATATATATATATACATATGTATGTATATACATACACATATATACATGCATACCTATATATAGATATACATACCAGAAGTATTCGCGCGCGCTTCGCGCGCGCTGTGCTTCTAGGTAGCTTGAGGCGTCGGGAAATCTAAACTGGAGCGCGCTTGACTCCTCACTGTCCTCTTGCCCTGCTTTCCTGGATCACCTTTCCGTGGCTCTCGTTTTCCGTCCTACTCCTTCTTGCCTGTTTCCACTCTCTGCTGCTTCGTCAGAACTGGAAGAAGAGAAACGAGGCAGCCAGTGTGTATAGGATAACGACCAAGGAGTCAAACCTATACGAGTATCCGTTGGTAGAGGTGAGTGAGGAAGAGGTTAGCTACTCCTTTTCCCGGGCGCTGCGCTGAGAGCAGCGCGGTGTGGACACCAACAGCTTGAGCCGATACGTTAGCGGTATGCAATGATAGAGTGGTGATGTGAGCGGACCTCACACACAGCCAGAAGGGAAGACGGAGGAGACGGGAGGATGGAGGACCAGGGCAGAAGCAGATAGAGAGGAGGAGACGAGGGGAAGGAGGCAGGACAGGTCGGAGGCGGGGTGGCAGGAGGAGCGGAGGAACTGACCCGCCGACGGGAGGGGTGGCGAAGGCCCGGAGGGGCGCCCGCCAAGGCAGATATAGACTCTCGCATCGCCATGCTTAGGTCGGGCATGTCCCCCTACAAGGGGATCTCATTCCTCAGGAGGGATCCGGCCTGGGATGTCTTTGCAAGCTCAAGTCTCCAAGAGCGGCTACCGCTCGAAACATCTTCACGATGCTACTCCCGGGAACAGTTTTTCTTCTGGTGTTCGCTAAGATTTCGTGTAAGGGCTCTCGGAAGGGTTTTGAAAACATGTTTGAATCCTTGTTGGCGTCATTTGTTCAAGCCTCTTGAGGCGTCTTGGGTGTCTCTTGGGTCCTCCTGGGGTCTCTTGGGGGCTCCTGGGAGCGTCGTGGGCCAATAAGCTCGACTGTTTAGTTCGGATTCACGTTTGGGGGCCACGTTCGGGGCCGTTTTGGGGCTCTCTTGAGCTCTAGGGCGACTCTTGAGACATCTGGGGGCTCTTCTGGGCTGTCTTAAGGCGCTCTTGGGGGCCTCCTGGGCTGGCTTAGGAAAGTCTTGGGGGTTCCGTGGGCCATCGTCAACGACGCAAAGGCAGAAAAGCCCTGCATGCTAAAAACGTACGTTTTGCTATTGAAGTGATACAAGTAGGGCGTTCGGGGGCGCTCTTGGGAGTGCCTTTTGGAGGCGTCTCGGGGCGTATTGGCCGGTCTCTTGGGACGTCTTGGGGCCATCTTGGGCGTCTTGGAACGGTTCTTCGGCGATTCGCACCCCTCTTGGTTCGTCTCCTGGGCCTCCTGGCTCGTCTCGGAAGGGCCCAGAATCGCTGCCACCGGTATGGGGGCCGAGAGGTCGCCATGAGGGCCCCCTGCCCTGGCACCCGGGTATGTATATATATATATATATATACACACACATACAAGACTGCAGTGGCGCTTCGCGCCATGCACCTCGGTCCTTGAAGTTTGGTACGCAGACGGAATAGCAGGAAGAACAAGCCGACAATTTAGCGATAACTCCTCGTTGCCTTTTCCGGCATCGCCGCTATAATAATGTTATTCGGTATCCTTCCTCCATGCTTCTTTTTCCTTACTTTCGCCATACCCTGGGCATTCTCCCCATCCTCCTCAGCTCTTTTTTGCGGAGGTTCCTCCTTGGAGAGCGTCTGGGGGCATCACAAAAGTTGTTTCAGGCTTTCTTAAAGCCTTCTGGAGGCCTCCTGGGCGTATTCTGGGGGCCTCTGGGGGCTTCCTCGGGCCACCCTGCCTCCAACCGCGGTCTCCCTGAACGAACGGGTCACGCTTTGGAATGCTTCGGAGGGTGTCTTTGGGCCATCTTGGGCCGCCATGGGGCTCTCTGAGGGCCATCTTGGACCCGTGTTGTGCCGTTTTGGGGCTCTCTTGGACTGCCTGAAGCCTTTTCGGATGGTTGTGGGGCGATTTGGGAGCCTCCCAGGCGGCTTCGGACGCCCAGAAGACCGCCGTTTTGGAGCGTCGGGAAGCCGAAAAGAGGAGAACCCTAAAATTCAACAAAAATCAACAAACAAAAACAATGATTTTTGCCTCGGGGGGCCTTCTTGGGAGTGCTCTTGGAGCCCTCTTTGGGGCCGTCCTGGAGGCCTCTTGGGCCATCTTGAAGTCACGTCGGTCACTCTTGGAGCGCTCTTGTGCTGTCTTGGGGGTCTCTGGGACGTCTCCGATGACCCTCCTGATCGCCGTACGTGTGCTGGGAAGGCTTGGCAAAACGCCCAGGCCCAGGGGCCGCTTCGAAGACCGTCCAGAAGGTCCCAGAGCCCCAGAGCCCGGGAGTCCGGTTTTGGGGGGGGGGGACGTGTTTCCCCCCGCCCGGACTTGCTAAAATATAGGGTGAGGAATGTGTATATATATATATATGTATAAACAGTTGCACACACACATACATACATACATACATACATACATACATACATACATACATACATACCTACATACATGCATGCATGCATGCATGCATGCATGCATGCATGCATGCATACCTACATATATACATACATACATACATACATGCATGCATGCATGCACGCATACATATATGCATACATGCATACATGCATACATGCATACATGCATACATGCATACATACATACATACACACACATGCATGCATGCATGCATGCATGCATGCATGCATGCATGCATGCATGCATGCATGCATGCATACATACAAACATACATACATACATACATACATACATACATACATACATACATACATACATACATGTATGTGTATACAAATACGTGTACTTATACGGATGGCTGATGGTTGATAACCGATGTGTGGCGGGTGGTCTGGTGGGTGGTTGGGGGTAGACGGGGTGGATGGATGGTGAATGGCAATTTTAGCGATGGGTAGTGGGTGATGGGGGGTGGGTAGTGGGTGGTGGGTTGTGGGTGATCGGCGGCGGTGGTCGGCTCTGGCTTCCGTACCAGGGGGTAGCGGGGAGAGGGGGGTCGTGTCTGCTGAGTGGTAGTGCAGATGGCGAGCAGCACGCTTTTTGACTAGCAGGGTCGGGCGACAAACGCTGCCGCAAACGCCTCGACGAGGCGCCCGACAGGTGGCGCCGCACCAGAGACAGGTGGCGTGGCCCAGCCCCTGCGCGAGGGCGTGCGGCAGCCACGACCACCCTGCGAAGAAGGCGGCGAGCCTGGCGCCAGGGCGGCCGGGGTCGTCTGCGCCGCAGCGCCGCGGCGGCGGCGACGGCGTCGCTGTCAGGGGCGCGCGCCCAGCAGGGGCGGCGGCGCCCCGCGGCGCGGAGCCCGCGCGAGCCCGCGCGAGCCCGAGCCCTGCGGCGCACGCTGCGCCAGTCGCGCGGCCGGCAGCGGGCGGCGGGCGGCGCCGCTGCCATGGCAGCCAGCGGCGTGGCTGCGAGCACGCGTCGCGCCGCCTCCAGCTGCTCGAGCTCCCGACGGCGCGCTGCCACCGCTGCCTGAGGCGGGGCCCGCTGCGCGGCGGCCGCGCCAGCGTTGCCGTCGGTCGCCGCGATGCCAAGGCGGTCCCGCTCGTCCATCCCGCGCTCGCGGGCCTCCGCTGCGGTCAGGCGCGCGGGGATCCAGCGGGCCCTCAGCCTTCCGCTGCGGATGGTCTCCTCCGCCTGCTGCCAGATGTCGGCGTGCTCCCACTCCCGCGCGTCCGCCCCGGCCGCCACCTGCGGGCAGGACCGAACGACGTACTTGCTGCCAGAGGCAAGGTCGGTGGGATCGCCGACAGCGCGCGCGGCCACGACCACAACCGCCACCTCGGCGCGCTGGGCAGTCTGCACCCCGTCGACCGGGCCGCCGAGATTGGGCTCGCCGGAGCCTGCGCAGCGTAGACCCCACGCCGCGAGCGCCAGCAGGGGGTCCGTCGGATGGATGCAGGCGCCGTCGCTCCAGACAGTGCGACGGGGCGCGGTGGGCTGCAGTCCGGCCTGCGGCGGGAACATCGGGCCCTCGTTGCTGGCAGCGTCGGCGAGGGCAGAAAGGCGTGGCGGCATGGCCAATGCCCCCGTGGTGGCGACCCCAACCGGCAGCTCCTGGCGAAAGGCTGCTACTTCGGGGGACAGAGCGCCCGAGGAGGTGAAGGCGGCGGCCAACGCCGCGCGCCGCGCGCCCTCCCACGCTGGACACGCCCAGAAGCGGCGCTCGCGGTCCCCCGGGGCCAGGCCGCAGTGCGGGCAAGTCGCCGAGCGACCGTTCCACCTCGTCGCGACGGATTCCGTGTTCACGCTGCCACATAGGACGCTGCGCAGCGCTCCGGCGGCGTCGGCCTCGAGCGCGCCAGTCACGAGCAAACGTCGCGTCGCCCAGCGGTCCACGCCGTCGGCCAGGTGGGCGGGCAACGTAGTGGTGTGGAGTATGGAGGATGGCAGGTCACCGATGGCTGGTGACTGGCGGCGGAAGGTACGAAAGTGATGGGACATGGATGGCGCATGTTCGGTGGCAACTCATGGGAGCCTCCCATACCATCTTGTCGGCTCTTGCGAATCGATGCTAATCGACGCTAATCGATGCTAATCGACGCTAAGTCGACGCTGATCGGCGCTAAATCGGTGCTATATCATCGACTCCCAGACGCTAATCGCCGCTTACCGACGCTAAAAACAAAATTAAGAGGGTACACCAGGCTCCAATGATGTGCTGCCGAACGCAAGGAGGAGGATGGGGGTAATGGGTGGCGGGTGGTTGGTGGTGGGTGACGGGGGTGGTGGGTGTCGGGGAGGGGGGGAACAAGCTAGGTGCACTCGCGTCATATCTGTCGTCATACCCCTCCCTCCGAACCCGCGCCATGGCGCAAGTCTCCTCTTTATGCGCACAGGCTGATGTCGAGCAAGGCAATGGTCCCGAGAGGTTTTGCGATGCAGGGTAAAGCACGGCATAACATGGTGTAGAAGAGCGCGGCATGGCATGTCATAGCACGGCTTGGCATTGCGTAGTGTAGCAATGCATCACAAAGCGGAACATCGTAAGGCATGGCATCGCACAGCGGAGCACAGCGCAACATCGCATTGCATGCCATGGCATGGCTAGGGGGTAAATGGCCCGTGTACGAAAGGAGAAGGCCTGTCCGGAATCCCAGCTCCATGTCCTGCGCAACTTCGCCTGCCCGATGTGGGCGCTTTCGAATGCCAAGTGCCGTCTGGCAGGGGTACTGTAATGACGTAAGGCCACCCCCTTTCCTTCCAAGTCTCCCGGGGCTCCCCGGACAGCTCCTGCACGAGGCATGGCAAATGGCCCCGAAGACTGCCGGAAGCTCCGGGGAACGCACAGAAATTGCCGACGGCGACAACGACGCAGACAACGACGGCGGCGGCGGCGAGGGAAGCTGCGGCGGCCAAGGACGGATGTCAGGGAATAGCACGGCGGGCTGCCAGGCTCTCTGGTCTGGCTTCCTTGAACAATCGGCTCACACTGGGCCCCTGGACCCCTCACGGGGTCAAGTCGGATCGGCGTTTTCCAGCCGGATTGTTTCGTCAGGTCGGGGGTTTCTGCGGCCCCCGCCCCCCCCCAAAAAAAACGAATCGACGCCGAATGTGGAATCACTTCCAATGGTTTTTTCGGGGGGCAATTCTTTGGATTTGGGGGCCTATCTGGAAGGACCGAAAACCATGCCGTGGCATGGCGCTGGGAATAATGACTCCAGCGCTGCAGCGAGAGCCAGCGCTGCAGCGGGAACGCGATTCGGAGGACGCGTAGCCTGACATAGCATGGCGTGGCGAAGCTCCAGAGTGGGGGGGTGCTTCTGCGGCCCCCAAAATCAACGAATCGACATCGAATGTGGAATCACTTCCCGTGGTTTTTTCGGGGGGCAGTTCTTAGATTTGGGGGCCTATCTGGAAGGACCGAAAACCATACCGTGGCATGGCGTTGGAAATGATGACGCCAGCGCTGCAGCGGGAGCACGATTCGGAACGAGCGGAAGCGCGGAAATGAGGCCAGCGCTGCAGCGGGAGCACGATTCGGAACGAGCGGTAGCCCGAAAATGATGCCAGCGCTTCAGCGAGCGCAGCATTTTGGGGGGGGGGGGGGGGGGAAACGAAAGCCCAACTCCTGGGAATCCTGCGTGTGAAAAACCAGTACGCAGAGGGGGGCGGACATTTCCCGGACATCACCAGGGGAGAGAGGAGAATAGTATTCATATTGAGAAATTGTGGCGTCCTCATGGTACGGGCTATGGCTCCCCCTTTTGGCTCGCGCGGGAGTGGGTTCGGGGCTCTCATCGGTCACCCTTGCGTGGGAGCTCGCATACAGAGTGAACCGAGCCCGAAGTCTGACTTCCCTACAGCAGGGTCTACTCCATCGCTTATGTGTGCGCCCGCGAGCACATTCGTCAAGCATCGCATTCCTTGGCGGCGCCGACTCTACGTTGCAAAACAGGTGGGCCCCGCTCACAAAATCACATTCTCACTCATTCATCCGCTAGTGCGACAACAAGCAGCAAGTACACTGGCTGACATGATGGCCCAAACCTTGTCGCAAGAGCAGAACAAGTTCCGATCATTCGATTGCTTCGTTGTGCAACCTGGATCATTTGGCGGCGCGGGCTTCATCTCCCCCTCCTCCACCTCCTCCCCCTCCTCCTCCTCCTCCTCCTCCTCCTCACCACCACCACCACCACCACCAACCTCCTCCTCCTCCTCCTCCTCCTCCTCCTCCTCCTCCTCCTCCTCCCTCCTCCCCCTCCCACCCCTCTCCCCCCTCCCCCTCATCCTCCTCCTCATCCTCCTCCTCTCCTCCTCCTCCTCCTCCTCCTCCTCCTCCTCCTCCTCCTCCTCCTCCTCCTCCTCCTCTTCAGGCTTGGCGTTAAACATCGCGCACGTCTTGGCTGCCTACATCCTTGCGATGCCTCTTGCACTCTGCGGGCCTGGGCGCGGGCAGACGGCTGGCATCAGACCGTCGCACGCAGGACTAGGAGGCCGCCGCAATCGGCTGCAGGCCTGGATGCGTCATACTTTCTCGGAGAAGGTGGCGAAACGGCTGGGCCCTTACCTTCCGCTGGCCTTGAGGGTGCTTCCCGCTGCGTCTTCTGGTGGATCTCGCGCGCCGCGCGGGCTTCACACACACGCGTTCGGCTAAAAAAAAGAGTATCCTGGCGAAGGACCCAACCATATGCAATTGTGAATAACGCTTTGTGGGTGCCGCTTTCGGTGGGGCTCCTTATGGGGCCACGAAAGGCGTGCCACGAAACGCTGTCCTGGGCGTACGGGACGCATGAGGGCGGTAGCACTGGGGCCTTCGGTGGAGCTCCCTATGGGGCCACGAAACGTGTGAGGGGTGTGCCGAAATGGGTGCGGCGCCGCATGCGAACGCAGCCACTGGGGCCTTCGGTGGAGCTCCCTATGGGGCCACGAAACGTGTGAGGGGTGTGCCGAATGGGCGCGGCGCCGCCATGCGAACGCAGCCACTGGGGCCTTCGGTGGAGCTCCCTATGGGGCCACGAAACGTGTGAGGGGTGTGCCAAATTGGGTGCGGCGCCGCCATGCGAACGCAGCCACTGGGGCCTTCGGTGGAGCTCCCTATGGGGCCACGAAACGTGTGAGGGGTGTGCCGAAATTGGGTGCGGCGCCGCCATGCGAACGCAGCCACTGGGGCCTTCGGTGGAGCTCCCTATGGGGCCACGAAACGTGTGAGGGGTGTGCCAGAATGGGGGGTGGCCGCATGCGAACGCAGCCACTGGGGCCTTCGGTGGAGCTCCCTATGGGGCCACGAAACGTGAGGGGGTGTGCCAAATGGGTGCGGCGCCGCCATGCGAACGCAGCCACTGGGGCCTTCGGTGGAGCTCCCTATGGGGCCACGAAACGTGTGAGGGGTGTGCCAGAATGGGGGGTGGAACCGCATGCGAACGCAGCCACTGGGGCCTTCGGTGGAGCTCCCTATGGGGCCACGAAACGTGTGAGGGGTGTGCCGAAATGGTGGGCGCCGCCATGCGAACGCAGCCACTGGGGCCTTCGGTGGAGCTCCCTATGGGGCCACGAAACGTGTGAGGGGTGTGCCGAAATGGGCGCGGCGCCGCCATGCGAACGCAGCCATGGAGCCCTATGGGGTCCACGAAACGTGTGGAGGGGTAGGAGATAACAGGAGGAAGGGAGGGAGGGATAGTGGGAGGCGGAGGAGGAGGAAGGAAGGAGAGGAGACGCGGGGCACCGTCTCTTCAAAACGAGGACCCAACACCACAGGATGGTTGGGAAAAAAAAATGTGGGGGCGACTGCGGGTTGGAGGCGGATGGGGGGTCTGAGCTGGATAAGCGCAGAGAACATCTGCCAAGAGCGGGTGATGAAGGCAACTACGCTTGAAAGCAATCCCTGGGCCACTCGTCCAAACTGACCAGTTCTTCGAGCCGCATCCAGCCGTGGCGACGTGGGTGCCCCCCTCTCCCCCCTTCCTGCTGGCCAGAACCGATGCTGAACCACCCCGACCCTCAGGCGAGCCCAGAATCGAATGGAGAAGTCGGGTCGGCGATCGACACGAGTCGGATCCGCGGAAAGCGACAGCCGAGTCGGGAGAAGCGGAGTCGGCGGAGATCGGCGGGCTGGTGAGGCCTCCAATGGGAGACCGAAATCCAAATCAGACTCAAGTCGGAATCGGAATCGATCGAGACAGAATCGAATCGAGCCGGAGGAGCCGAACTGAGCCCTGGCCCCCCCCGCCGGCTCCCAAATGCGGGTGCACTTGCGTCGGCGGTGGACAAACCTCCCTTGAGTAAACCTCCCTTCGTGAAAACGACCTAGGGCCGAAATCGACGGACCTGGACCCGCAACAATGACGGCCGCGACGCCCCCTCGCGAAACGAAAACGGCCAATTCCTCAATCGACGTGTCATGGCAGGAGGTCTGTCCACCTCCGATTGCGGGTGTACTCCCCCAAGCGTCTCGAGACCCCGCGGGGGGGAGCGCAGGGCCTGTTGTTCTCCTTGAGCAGCTTCGAGAACGGGCTGACGTCCAGTCCGAACTTCGAGTGCTGCCCCACGAACGCCCAGATCGGCAGGTCGTCCACGTAGATCTGATACCTCAGGGCCAGCGTTAAGTCGGGCCTGTCCCCCTACAGGGTGATTTTGGACGACAAATGAAAAATACCAACAGACAAACAAAAAAATAAAAAATACCCAAAAATGATCAAAAAATCGTCCCCTGACTATTTTTTGACTATTCTTGAATATTCCCCCTGTAGAGGGACAGGCCCGACTCAAGGCCAGCGGCGAGGGTACCTGGGAAGCCGGGCAAGGGCTGCTCAATCCGTGGCTGCTAAAATATTCACCTCTGGGAAGTTGTCTTCGTCCTTCCGGCAAGAGGCCCGCTGACTGTTTCGCGTGCCGCGCCTCGCTCCAGGAAGTTGCTTTTTCCTTCCAGGAGGGCCGTGTTAGCAGCCACGGTTTTAGCAGCCCTCGCCCAGCTTTCGAGTTCCAGACCCCCCCGCGCCGCGGAAGAACACGCGCCGGGGGGCTTTGCACGGGCTGCGGCCTCCAGCTGCCCGCCCTCGGGACCGCCAGGAGCCGCCCCGGGAGGGAGGAACGGAAGGGGCCCGGACACGCATAAATACATACAGATAACAGGATCCCCCATCTTGTCCCAGATTTTCTGGGTTCCTGTCTTCTCCCCCACTTCCCATATGTTCCCATAGTTCTGGCGGATCGACGATGGCTTGTATCTGTGTGCTTTTGCGCCTCCTGGAAAACTGGCTCCTGGGAAGGACCCCACACCTCGGGAGGTCCACGACATCCAACAACAACAACAACAACAACAACAACAACAACAACAACAACAACAACTGCAACAACAGCAACAACAGCAACAACAACAACAACAACAACAACAACAACAATCATTTTACCCGAACGCTCAGTGTTCTCACCAGTGCCAGGGTTTTCATGCGACGCGAGACAATACCCCCACTTCGTGGGGGGGCAGTTCAAGCTCTACCAAATATCCAAACGACTCTTCGCGACCACCCAAACCCAGCTTCCCGCCCTATGACGTTGGGACACTTCACTTCGTGGCGTGCGGACGACCGTGGCTACTACACTGGCGTGGGGTACACACCCACAGAACTTGGTCACTTATTCGGGGCGCGCGTGTGCCCAGCATCCTGCAATTGTGACATACAATACATGACACAGACAGACAGAGAGAGAGACAGAGAGCAGACAGAGAGAGAGACAGAGAGAGCGGAGTTGGTCACATTTTTGGGGCAAGTTCCTGAGATCGTCGTGTTTTTTGTTGGTCTTGCGCGCGCGAATGTCCACTTTACTTTTTTTTTGCAAGGGATGTTGAAATTTGATTATGTAAGAACAAGAAAAAGTAGCTCGCGCGAGCTTATGTAACATAAATGTTGAAAAACCATTGGTTTTGTGGGAGTCGGACAGCGCGCGCGGGATGAAATTTGGACATTTTTTTTTGAAAAACCATTGGGTTTTTGATGTTTTTATGTTGAAATCGTTACGAAACCTAAGGTTCTGGAAGGATTTCGTCTTGCGCGCGCGAATGTCCACTTTACCTTATTTTTTGCAAGGGATTATTGAAATTTGATTATGTTAGAACAAGAAAAAGTAGCTCGCGCGAGCTCATGTAACATAAATGTTGAAAAACCATTGGTTTTGTGGATTCGGACAGCGCGCGCGGAAGGACATTTTGACAATTTTTTCTTAAAAAACCATTGGGTTTTTGATGTTTTTATGTTAAAATCGCTACGAAACCTAAGGTTTTGGAAGGATTTCGTCTTGCGCGCACGAATGTCCACTTTACCTTATTTTTTGCAAGGGATTCTTGCAATTTGATCAACTAAGAACAAGAATTTTCATTTTCTATTGTTTTTTGCAAGGGAAAACGAGCGTCAACAAAAAACCGGATCCGGTACCAATCGTTTTGCCTGAGACTTCCTCACGAAAATGATGAAAATGTGGCTGCGGCCTAGGCGCGGCGGGGGGTCGCGCACCAGGGGTCCCAACAATAATTATTCTTAAGAAGAAATAATGTTCAACAACAACACAACAACAACAACAACAACAACAACAACAACAACAACAACAACAACAACAACAACAACAACAACAACAACAACAACAACAACAATTACTAGCACGTGGGGACACTCCGTTCTCACCAGCGCCAGGGTTTTCATAGGAGGCGGGCAATACCCCCACTTTGTGGGGGGGCCGGTTCAAGCTCTACCAAATTTCCAAACGACTCTTCGCCACCACCCACACCCAGCTTCCCGCCCTATGACGTTCGGACACTTCACTTCGTGGCATGCGGACGACCGTGGCTACTATTCAGGGCCCCGCGGCCGACGACGACGGCGTGCGCGCGCGAAGAAAAAACGAATGTGTCCCGCATGGTATTATTTGACAGGGATGATGGCCCTGGCAGGTGCGCAACCGTTGTCGCAGAAGTTCGAAAAAGTTGCTCGCAAAAGCCCGTTTGACAGAAATGTTTAAAAAGTGTTGGTTTTCCTACGAATCCGCAAGAGCGCGCGGGATGAGATTTTGACATTTTTTTGTTGAAAAACCATTGGTTTTTTGATGTTT
>CAUYUJ010006642.1:15000-21539 GCA_963575745.1 Prorocentrum cordatum
CAACGCCTCCCCCTCCCCCCAGATGCTCAAAGGTAGAGGCCTCCCACATGGGGTTCGCCGATGCATCGGCGGTGCGGCGACGTCGCCGATGCATCTGCGACGTCGGCACGGAGAAAAGTGGGCCCCTCGTCGAGACGAATCGCCGACGCAACGCCGACGCATTGGCGATGCGGCGCGATCCTCCGACCCCATCTGCTCCGACCCCGTCAGGAGCCCTTGGAAAGCTGGCGGTGGGTCAGATGAGTTCAGCTTCGGCCGCAGTCTCCCCCGCGCGTGCCAGCCTTAAGCTCGGGGGAGCGGGGGAGCGTCTGCTATGAGTGTTTCCCCCTACCGTATCGCACCCAAAGTCCGCGATCGGGGGCCCCCTCTGCAGGCCGCGCCGGCGAAGGGCCATTCTGACGTGCCGTCGCACACCGGCTCCCCTGAAGTCAGGCCTGTGCCTCCACAGGAGGAATATTCAAGAGTAGTCTAAAAATAGTCTGGAGACGATGTCTTGACAATTTTTGACAATTTTATTGCATTTTATTGCGTCCAAAATCCCTCTGTAGGGGGACAGGCCCGACTCGAGGCCCCCCTCCAGGAGCGCCAGGAGCCCGCTCCGGAGGCGGAGCTGGCGGCACGCCAGGGAGCCCCCGTCCGAGGCCGCCCAACCTGCCTGGCGGGGGGCACCAGTAGTTGTCGTTGATCTTCTCCGCGAGCTCGGCCGCCTGCGAGGAGGAGGAGGAGGAGGAGCAGGAGGAGGAGGAGGAGGCGAGCTCGGGTGCCGATGCCGCTGCTCCCTGGAGCTCTCCTGGAGCGCGTTTTGACCAGGACTTCGAGGCGGAAATCCAGCCGTGGCGACGAATGCAGTGGGACCTCCTGGCGGCCTCCCATACCATCTTGTTGGCTCTTGCGAAATGACGCCAATCGACGCCTATCGACGCTAATCGACGCAAACTCGGCGCTATCCCGTCGATTACCAGACGCTAACCGACACGAGTGCGCCCTAAAGACAGACTTGCGAGGGTATACAAGGCTCCCACCACTCGCTACCGAAGACGAGGACCTCCTAAGAGGCCCAGAAAGGCGTGCGACGAGGACAGAGGTCGAGGGCGAGGCCAAGGCCAAAGCCGCAGAGGGCAGGCTGCGCGCGGCTGTTGCTCCACTATCTTGGCGTGCTCGGGCCAATCCGCCACGCGCAGGGGCGCCATGCCGATTGGGCAGCGAATCCAGGAGGCACGATTCTTCGTTTGCATGGAAGCCTACCTGAATTGAGATGTTGGCGGGCTTTCGACAAATCGCAGCAAATCGCGGCGACCGGTTAGCGGCAAATATCGGCACACACGCCCCACGGTAGCCGTTCACCAATCAGCCCCTATTCGCCGCTAATGGCCGATAGATGCCGAAAAAGAAAACAGCGTGGACCCCAAACAGTGTGTTCTAGCAGACTCTGCCATGTGAGATTTGCGATGCAGCCTTAGCAATGCAATATGTGCAGTCCAATCCATGCAGTACCAATCAATGCGGAGCAATATCCGCAATACCATCGATTCGGTACATTCTTGAGTCGCACCACAAAGGCTGAACCAGGATAGTTCAATTCCATACCATACTATGCCCTTATGTGCTATGCAACGGCATGCTGGGCCAAGTTATGCCACACGGAAGCTGCTGTGATAAGCTGTGGTATGCTGTGCTGTGGCATGCTATGCGAATGGACGAGTGCGATTGGACGAGTACGAGCGGACGAAGGCAAGCGGACGAGTGCAAGCGGCGGGCGACGGGCGGCGACGAGCCAGCTAGACCGGCACTGGGGCCCCCGTGACCTGCGAGCGCAAGTAAGAACCCTTACGTGCAAGCACTGGTTGGGGAACTCTCGGCGAAATGCAAGGCTTCCTTTGAGCAAAAAACAAGCCGAGCCTCCTCTTGCCACGTGCCGCCGTGGTCGGGAGGCAGCAAACACTGACGTGCAGGCAAGAGCGTCCGTGGATCTGCGACGGGCACAAAGCACGGCGCCACGTGCCCGGCACGACGTGTTGCTGGGGCCACGCGGACTCCAGGGCCGTGGCTGCCGCAGAGAAGCGAAGGGACAGAGGGACAGTCAAGGCCTAGCATCCGCCGAAACGGACCCTAGCCGCTGGGCAAAGGAGGCCGTGCCTCGGGGCATCGCGGGGAAGCCAGCTCCGCCCTCTAGAAGCGCGCACGGACGCGCGCGAGCCGCGCCAAGCGTAAAGCGGGCGAAGCCCCGCCGCTGGGCTCGCCCCGAGCTCGCGGCCCCGAGGCTGCCGCGCCTGCTCAGCGGACAGCACCATGTTGCAGATGCTCGCCTTCTCCGTGTCCTCGGGATCAGCACTCGAGGAGGAGGAGGAGGAGGAGGAGGAGGAGGAGCAGGAGGAGGAGGGGGAGGAGGCGGAGGAGGAGGAGGGGGAGGAGGAGGAGGAGGAGGAGGAGAAGGAGGAGGAGGAGGAGGAGGAGGAGGAGGAGGAGGAGGCAAGGAGGACAAGGAGGAGGAGGAGGAGGAGCAGGAAGAGAGAACCAAACCAGCAGCCAGGGCTCCCTGGAGCAGAAGATATTGAAGGGCACCCTCCTGACGAGCCAAAACTACGAGGGGTCAGAGCGGCATCTCGCGAATGCTGCGGGGATGCCTGACACGGAAAAACGGACGCAGCGCGCCCCATCTCCCTCCACCTGGCCCCTACACATGTGATCCATCCCGTTACCTAGCCCTCCCCCATCCCCACCCCTTTGCCTGCCGTGTTGCTCTCCCCCAACATCCGCCCCCACCCCCGGCTCCCTTAACACGATTCCCTATCTCCTTCCCTCCATCACTTCCCTTTCTACTGTCCCTCCCCCCGCGTGAGCTGTGAATCGGGAGATTCACGACTGTTTGTCTACCTTGTTGTTCTGTTTGGTGGTGTGTTGCGCGGCGTATTATTATACAAAGTTGTCCATATCCCCTACAGAAATGGCATCCCACTGTACCTCGTGAATTTGAATCACGATGTACATATGCGATGATAGCAACAAGATTGCCAAGCTGCACGAAAAAGTTGCCGTCGTAATCGAAGCAATAGAAATGACTCTGTATGTTGGCCTTTTTTGCAAAGCCGCACAACAAGATTCTTCTTGCAAGCCACACAATGGGAATCAATGTGTAAGTCTTCCGCAAGAGAAATCCCAGTATACAACCACAAAGGGATTCTGTTTGCAACCCGCACGATCAAAAACCCTGTGCAAATCTCCCGCAAAAGGAATCCAACTGTAAAGCCCAAAAAAAGATTGTGCAATCCACACAGCAGGAATCAATGTGTGAATGCCCCGAACAAAGATTTCATTGCAAAGGGAGTCCTCTCCAGAGCGGAAAAGTGAAGTGAACAAATGTTTTGTTCCGAACTTGTGGTGCTGGGTCCTCGTTTTGAAGAGACAGCGCTCCACGTTCCTCTCCTCCTCTCCTCCTCCTCCCGCTCCTCCCTTCTCTCATCCGAGCCTTTGCCCGCCGCATGTCTGTTTCGGTGCACCCTGCACATCCACTTCGGCACACCCCTCGCACGCTTCGTGGCCCCATAGGGAGCTCCACCGAAGGCCACAATGACAGCGCCCGCATGCGGTCCACCCCTATTTCGGCACACCCCTCTACACGTTTCGTGGCCCCATACGGAGCTCCGCCGAGGGCCCCAGTGGCAGCGCCCGTATGCAGTTCCACCCTCCATGTCTGCACACCCTCACGCGTTTCGTGGTCCCATAGGGGGCTCCAACGAACGCCCCAGTGGTAGCGCCCGCATTCCGTTGCACCCGCATTCCGGTGCACCCATCACACGTTTCGTAACCACATGCGGGCGCTGCCACTGGGGCCTTCGGTGGAGCTCCCTATGAGGTCACGAAACGTGTGAGGGGTGTGCCGACATGGGAGGGTGGCACTGCATACGGGCGCTGCAACTGGGGCCTTCGGTGGGGCTCCCTCTGGAGCCACGAAACGTATGAGGGGTGTGCCGAAATGGAAGGTGGAACTGCATAACTACGGGCGAGGCCTGGAGATGGGCACCAACACCAACACAGGGGTTTGCCTCCACAGGTGGAAGATGATCCTAGATTTCGGTGTTGGTGGCAACAGCTCGGTCACCCTGGAAGCGAGAATATCACCACCATCACCGAGATCGGGATCTTCTTCCCTCGGCGGAGGCACACCGCCGATATTGGTGTTGGTGTCAATCTCTAGACTTGCGATAGGGGGCCACGTGCGAGCCCTAGCGCAGCAGCTCCGACGGCCCAGAGCGCGGTGCGAAGCTGCCGGCCACGCGCCGGCCCTACGGCGCCGAGGGCGCGGGCCCCCGGGCGGGCCCGCCGCGGCCCGCGGCCCCGGCCGCCGGCCCCCGGCATGGTGCCCCCGCAGCGCGCAGGCTGCGCAGGCGGCACAGGTGCGGCCCGCGCCCGTCGCAGCAGTGAAAGGGTGCCCTGGGACACACAAAGAAGTACACACACGAATATTGAGTAACTACAAGATTAACTACGGAATTGAAATCCCTGAAATTGAACTGTTGACTAAAAATTTAGTGAAATACCCAAAAGTCATTGCACGTGTTTTGTAATGACACGACAAGCGCTCCTCACTCTGCAACTCTCTCCACGAGCACCGCGCACTGCGACAGCTGCAAGCTTCCATCGCGCGTGCCGACAACGGGCGGGGAAACGTTCAGTCATGCATTGGTTACGTCTGACAAACTGAAAGGGCGAACATGGCAACGGATGCGTCGGCGTCGAGAACGCCGACGCAACCGTTGCCATTGTTGCGGACGCATGCGGGTGTGACCTAATTTTGAATATGCATGATGATAAGGTGTTTTTTTTTGGGGGGGGGCGGGGTGCGACCTAAATTGGGTCTTCCTTGGTTTGGGAAGGCATGGGGCCGCGACATAATTGTGGTCTGCCTTGGTTTGGGAAGGCGTGCGGGTGCGACCTACGTGGCCTACATCAAAGCATAGCATAGCATAGCATCGCATCGCATAGCATAGCATTAGCATAGCGCAGCATAGCATAGCGCAGCATAGCATAGCATAGCATAGCATAGCGCGGTACAGCATAACATAGCATAGCATATCAGATCATATAACCGCTTAGCTTAGCACAGCGCAGCATATCACAGCATATCATAACATATCATAGCATATCGTAGCGCCGCATAGCATAGCATAGCATAGCATATCGCAGCATAGCACAGCATATCATAGCATAGCATAGCGCAGCACAGCATGGTATGACATAGCATAGCATAGCGCAGTATAGCATATCATAACATAGCCTAGCACAGCATAGCATAGCGCATCATACCATAACATAGCATAGCATAGCGCGATGCATAGCATAGCATAATCGTACCGCAGCATAGCATAGCATAGCATAGCATAGCATAACATAGCGCACCCTAGCATACCCTAGCATAGCATAGCGGATCATAGCGCAGCATAGCGCATCATATCACAGCATACCATAGCATATCATAGCATATCATAGCATAGCGCAGCATAGCATAGCATAGCATATCATCAAAGCAACGGCAAATCAACAGCAGCAACAGCAAAGCAAAGCACAAGCAACGCAAAGCAATGCACAGCAACAACAAGCACAAAGCAAAGGAAAGGCAAAGCAAAAAGTATGTGCGGCAGGAGAAGGAGGTGGACGGCGTTTACCGCTACTACTAATATTGCTTTCCTCGGGCTCCAACTCCTAGGTAGGGTCACTCTGGGATAATATGCGCAAGCGTTTCGTTATCCCTGCCTCTTTCCTTATCTCTTTCTGTCTCTCGTCGACACGGCTGGAAGGACAGGGGGAGGAGGGGACGAAGCAGAAAAGAGGAGGGACGATCAGGAGGATGAGCGTAGAATTGGGGGGGGGGATGGGCGAAAGGCGAGGCGGGACGAGAAGGGGGGGGTGGAGTGGAGGAGGAAGAGGAGGAGGAGGAGGAGAAGCCGTCGATTTGCCCCCACTGCAATCGCCACGTCATGACAGAAGAATGACCGCGAGTCGCCGCGACAAGAGCCATGGCCTCAGTTGACCCCAAGGAGCCCGAACATGACCCCAAGAGAGCGCCACGCTGTCCACGAGAGAAAATACACAAAAGGATTTCGCGTCCCTGTCTTTGGGCACCTCGAAATCGCCCTCGGCCCCCCGAGGTTACCACGGCATGGGCCCAGGGGCGCTGCACGAGAGCCCAGCAAGGGCCGGGGGGGGGGCCGCAGAAGTGCCCGAGACGGTCCAACATCACACCAAAAGAGCCCTGAGCTTACGCGCGCAAAGCTCCAGAGTGGCCCCACAAACAAGACACGCGGAGGGCAGTCGCGCACCTTGCATGGCCAGAGACAACGCCCGCACGGCACCAGGAACTCAACAAAAGAGCCCCAATATTGCCCCCCCCCCTCCCCTTCGCAAATGCACAAAGCAGACGCGTAATCGCACACGCACGCGCACACCACATTAAACCGCGCAAAAAACAATCACCCACGCGACCACCGCCTATCGCCACCATCCTCGACTTCGACCCATGGCCCCCCCTCCGTTCCCCCCCC
>CAUYUJ010006642.1:21639-52201 GCA_963575745.1 Prorocentrum cordatum
ACTACTACTACTACTACTACTACTACTACTACTACTACTACTACTACTACTACTACTACTACTACTACTACTACTACTACTAGTACTACTACTCCTCTACTACTACTACTACTACTACTACTACTACTACTACTACTACTACTACTACTACTACTACTACTACTACTACTACTACTACTACTACTACTATTACCCATAATAACACTTGTACTAATACTACTACGACCACGACTACTACTACTACTACTACTACTACTACTACTACTACTACTTACTACTACTCTATACGACGACTACTACACTACTACTACTACTACTACTACTACTACTACTACAACTACTACTACGACTACGACTACGACTACTACTACTACTAATACTACTACTAACTACTACTACTACTACTACTACTACTACTACTACTACTACTACTACTACTACGACTACTACGACTACTACAACTACTACTACTACTACTACTACTACTACTACTACTACTACTACTACTACTACTACTACTACGACTACTTCTACTTATGCTTCCGCTTTTACTTATACTTCTACTACCAACACTACCAATACCAGTACCACTATTTCTACCAATACCACTAACTACCATCACCACCACCATGTCTACCACTACTGCCACAACGAATGCTTCTAACAACACTACCACCTACACTACACATACCACTTCCATTGCCACTTCAGTCACAACGAACGCTACCCTCATGTACCGTTGCCACCACCACTACCACCACCACTACCACTTCTCCCACTAGCGCTGCTGCCGAGCATGACGGCGGGGCACACATGGGGGGGCCGGAGGGGGGAGGACGAGGACGACAAGGCTGACGAACACTGGGGCGGGGAAGGACGGGGGGGGGGCAGCAGGGAAAACGGCGGGCGAGGGTGGCGGTGGGGGGCACGAAGAAGCGGGGACGCTTGTTTGCTCATGGTTTCGACATGGGGCCGAAGGGTGGGGAGGGGGAGTTTGGCTTCGGGCCGGCGCTCGGTCGATCTGACTTGTGGGCCTCCTGGGAAGGGTCCTGATTGTGGGCGGGGTCAGGCTTCTGACCTGTGCCTCGGTGGTGCGTCTCTTCGCGCAGGGGAGGGGCTGTGCAGTGGCTGTGCAGGATTGCGCAAACGCTGTGCAGGACGATGCTTTCTGCACGCATCCGGCGCCCTGCAGGCCCGTCGTGCTTTTCCCGAAGGAGAGCCCGAAGAAGGCACGCACAGTGGTGCGAATCAACGATTCGTATGCCACGATGGGGGAGGGGGGGTCTGCCCCCGAATGCCTAACTCCGCCTGGCTCAAATCGGTCGCCCAAGTCAGGGAGAGTTGGTCTGGAGAGGCGGGGCTCGACGGCCAGCGCCGACCAGCAAAGCGATCAGAGAAAAAGGCCAGGGCGAGCGAGGACGACCACCACCGGGACAGAGAGCGCGGGGGAGGGGTGGCGGGGGAGCGTCGCGTGAGTGGGGGGATGGGGACGCGAACGTACACGGGGAGAGGATAAGGCAGGCATGAGCTGGATCGAATCGAGAGATCGAATCGGATCGGAAACGGGTCGGATCGCCAGCGAATCCTCCCGAATCGGATCAAAATCCGATCGCCGCGCCAAAATCCGGCTGGCACGGGCCGATGCTGGTGAAGCGGACCGAACCGAATCGAATCGGAATCGCGGCCCCAGCTGGCGAATCGAATCGCATCCCATAGGGGTGCAGGAGAAAGACGAGTGCCGTCGCTGAGCCCAGATCTCGCCCCAACGAGCCTGTCCAGGCTGAAGACACTCGCCAGCGTGCCTGCGAGGCGCGAGTTGGAGGTTGAAATTTTCATGGGGCCTGGACCCCAAATTCTTAAATCTCCCAGGGCTCCCGGCGCGCCCTGGGCGTTTTCCCATACTACTCTTTCGGGCCCGCGAGGGCCCAAAGACGGGCCAAGAGGGCTCCAACCTGCATTCAGGCGCGGTGGGCCCCCGCCTATGTTCGACCACGACCTCAACAACCAACCAACGTCCCTGTGGCATCACCTGCGGCCCAGGAGGCCGAGGAGGGCGAGGAGGACGCAGAGGATGGATGGCGAGGAGCGCGAGGAGGGCGCGCAGAGGAGGGCGAGGAGGGCGCGCGGGGGCGCGGGGGACGGGCGCGAGCAGGCGCGACGCTGCGGCAGTAGCCTCTCCCAAGCGAGGGGCGCGAGGGACGCGAAGGCTGGCGGCAGCGGGGCAGGCGCCGGCCTTGATGTCCCCCGCCATCTCGCACAGGCCGAGCCTGGCTGGAGGGACCGACGGCGGGCGGCTCCACGCGTTCGAGGCGCGCAGGGGCCGTCTCTGAAGGGGCCCCAGGACGCACAGATAAAGACACACAGATAAAAAGATTCCCCATGGTTTCCCATATTTCCTGGGTTTCTGTCTTCCCCCCCACTTCCAATGTTCTCGTATATGTTCTGGGGAATCGGAGATTCATTGTGTCGGTGTGTCTCTTTTCCTCCTGAGTCTCGCGAACGCCGATCGTCGGGAACTCCAGCAAGCCCGAAATCGCGATCCGGTCGCGAGTCGGGCCGCGCCTGTACGGATACGCTGTGGCGCGCCAAAGTGCACCAGCATGCGGGGCCCGGGGCGCGCTTGCGCCTGACCGTGGCGAACTCCGCCCGCGCCTGCGCCAGAATGCACCAAGCCGCGCGCAACCGCACGTCGGGGTCGTGCATTCTCGCTTGAGAGAAAGAGGAAGCCTTCTCGGAAGGAGGCAGCACTCCTCAGCGGAAGCCCTCGCGCCTCCCGAAAAGTTTTCTGCGTCTGTGGGGAAGGCTTCTCGGGAGGCCGGGGGACCTCCTAGCCTTATGTCGGGCGTGTTCCCCTACAGGGGGATTTTCGATGAAAAATTAAAAATACCCCAAAAATGCCCCCCCCCCCCCCCAAAAAAAACAACAAAAAATACTCAAAAAATAGTCCCCTGACTATTTTTGTGGTATTTTTATTTTTCGTCGAAAATCCCCCTGTAGGGGGACAGGCCCGACTTAATCCTAGCCTTTTGAGGAAGGCCTCTTCCTAGTCACTTCTCCCCCTCGCTCGCCGCCGACCCCGGGCAGGAGTGACTCGCTTGTGGTGCGCGGTTCTCGAGGGGCTAAGGGGGGAACGGGGGCCCCGCGCCCATGCAGACCGATCGCAACCACGTCGGACCGATCGTCGACGACTTCGGGCTGATCACCACGAGTTTTTGTTGCGATCGGTCCGAAGAGGTTGCGAAGTTTTGGGGGTCGTTTCAGAAAGGCTTCGATTCAGAGAGAGAGATCGCAAGAGCGCTTCTGGGTGCACTGAACTCCCTTAAGCCGCCCCACGGGAATCTGAAAGAGCGGTTGCGATCGGTCCGATCACCGACGGCCAATCATGATCTCAGCTAAACAGATGTACTCCAGCTCGAATGTGGCCATGATCCGTATACGATTCCTATGTGACTCGTATATGATTCCGATGTGAGTATACGATTCCAATGTGAGTCGTCTTAGGACTTCGCCAGAATCCTAAGAGGGTCTCTTCGGGAATCGTAGGAATTCCTATGAGGGAATGAATGTATAATCTCTGGAAAGATTCGGGCATACTAAAGGATTTCTGAAAGGGTCGAATCGAGCGCCCAATAGAGCTCCGAATAAAGCGCCCAATAGAACGCCAAATGAACGCCCAATGGAACTCCGAAAAGAACGCCCAAATAGAGCTCCGAATAGAGCACGCAATAGAACTCGTGATAGAGCGCACAATGGAACTCCGAATAGAGCGCCCCATAGAGCGCCCAATAGAGTTCCGAATAGAGCACCCTATAGAGCTCAAAATAAGCCTCTCAGACGCCTTTGGGGAGCCTCTCAGAAGCCTCGCTAAACCCTCAGAGAAGCCTCTCAGAGGCCTCGATAAGTCCTCGCAGTGGCCTCGGCCTCTCAGAGGCCTAAGAGAGAAGCCTGCCAGAGAAGCCTTTCAGAGGTCTCAGGGAAGCCTCTCAGAGAAGCCTCTGAAAGACAGAGAAGCCTCTCAGAGAAGCCTCAGAGAAGCCTCTCAGAGAAGCCTCTTAGCAGCCTCAGTGAAGCCTCTGAAAAAAAAAGGCCTCAGAGAAGCTTCTGAAGGGCCTCGCTGAGGCCTCTCAGAGGACTCGCTGAGAGTTCTGCAGAAGCTCTGCAGAAGCTCTGCATAAGCTCTTGAAAAGCTCTGCATAAGCTCTTCAGAAGCTCTGCTGAAGCTCTTCGGAAACTCTGCACAAGCTCTGCAGAAGCTCTGCAGAAACTCTGCAGAAGCTCTGCAGAAGCTATGCAGAAGCTCTGCAGAAGCTCTGCAGCAGCTTCGCAGAAGCTTTGCAGAAGCTCTGCAAAAGCTCTGCAAAAGCTCTTCGGAAGCTCTTGGATCGTTTGCAATCCGGTCTTCTCCACTGATTTGTATAGGAATCGTTCAGGTTGCGATCAATCCGTTTCCAGTGGTTGTAATCTGACCGAAGTAGCTTTTGAACACTCCGAAATGGTTGCAATCGGACTGCTTCTCGGGGCCACACCCAAGCGCGCAAGCCGCTGCTGTCGCGTCGCATTCGGCGATCGGGGGGCCCCAGTGGGCCAGCACCACGCTCCTGCGATGGGTCACTCTCACGTGCAGTCGATCGGCGGCGAACGCCGAGAAGAAGTGAGAGGGGGCAGGCCTTCTCAGAAGGCTCGGAAGCCCCCCAGCCTTCTGAGAAGCTTTCTGGGCTTTCCCCGGAGACGCAGAAAACAATTCCGAATGAGCGCGGGCTTCTGATAAGCCCCGCCGCCTCCTGAGAATCGAACACGGAACCAACGACATAACTCGTTTACCCCCAAAATTGTTTTCTCCATCGAAACCCTGACAAGTACGTATATTCGTAGATCTACGAACACCCTGCGCTTTCTTCGCAAACTCGACGGAAAAAAATCCTGGGGCGCATCAAATCTGAAGTCGACGCCTTACTTCGAAGCCTCCTAGATGGGGTCCGGGCAGATGGGGTCCGAGGACCGCGCTGCATCGCCAATGCATCGGAAACTCATCGCCGATGCATCAGCGATGCATCGGCGACGTCGGCAATGTATCGGCGACGCCGGCGTGGAGAAAATCGGGCTCCATATCGAGCCGCATCGCCGGTGCGTCTCCGATGCGGCGCGATCCCCCGACCACTTCTAGTCGGACCCCATCCAGGAGGCCTAGACTACTCCACAAAAGGCATTATCCTTCTCGCTTCCCCCCCTCGCCGACCTTCTCTTCTCGTCGGCGGCCAGGCAGAGTCACTGCGCTGGCGAAGGAGCGAAACGGGGCTGCCGTTGAGCGAATTATGCCACCAGGCAGGAGGGGAGAAGATATGGGGAACAAAAAATGACAGAAATATAAAAGCTCGGAGGTCCGCGCGGATTTCTCGGATCCGCGCTGGACCCCCCTGGCGGCGCCTTCGGTGCCGCCCCTGGCGCGCTCCGCGCACCAGGGAGGGAGGCCCAGCGCCCATCCGAGAAATCCGCGCGGACCTCCGAGTCTTTATGCTTAGGCCACTTCTTGTTCCCCTAGAATCGGCTATACGCAAGAGTGACCCTGGGTAAGAGTGACCTTTGGCGCGCGACTTCTTGGGGGGCCGCGGGGGGGCCAAACCTGGGTGCGCAAGCAGCTGCTACTGCTTCGTTTTCAGCCATCTGGGTACCCATCCGTGCCCGCACCAAACTCGGGAGCGGCAAAGAGGGGGGTGTCCAAGAGGGGGGGGTGCAAATCATGACCGGCGGCATGTGCGCGGCCCAGCGGGGGGGCCAGGGACGTAATGAAATAAGACATGGCGCCATGAAATCTGGGGAAATATCATGGCCCGCGCCATGATATCCACCCCCCCCTAGTCATCACCCCCCTCTTTTCCGCCCGCGACAAAGGTCACTCCGGCGAAAGGTCACTCCTACGTCCAGTCGATTAGAAGAAGACGACGACGCGCCGGCCGAGAAGAGGAGGCCGCGCGCGCCGACGAAGCGGCAGCGACAAGGGAGAAGAGCGGGCGCGGGAGCGCCGGTGCCCGCCCGCGGCCGGCGGGGCCTCTGCTGTTCCTTGCCGGCGCGCGGCCAGGCGCCGGGGCACGCGCACTGGCCGCGGGGAGGGGGGGGGGCGGGGATGGCAGCACGGGCACCGAGAGGATCGGGCCGGGCGAAAGGGGGGGATCGCAAAGTAAAACAGGGCTGGGATCGGGATAAATCGCTCCAGAGCGTTCTGGAGCGCTCTCAGAGCGTTCTGGAACGCTCTGGAGCGGCCGCGGCGCCCAATGCATCCTCCAAACCCGCCGATTCTCAGAGATTTCGAGTTAGCCCGATACGATTTTGTCCTGATCTTCGCGTCGTTTTAAGGGCCTCTGCTGTTCCTTGCCGGCGCGGTCGGGCGCCAGGGCACGCGCACTGGCCGCGGGGAGGGGGGGGGACGGGGATGGCAGCACTGAAGGGGCCCCAGGACACACAAACAAGTACACGCAAATAAA
Organism: Prorocentrum cordatum; assembly: GCA_963575745.1. Classification (NCBI taxonomy): domain Eukaryota; class Dinophyceae; order Prorocentrales; family Prorocentraceae; genus Prorocentrum; species Prorocentrum cordatum. Next base: position 28,119 of record CAUYUJ010006642.1, read on the forward strand.
AAGATTCCCCATAGTTTCCCCATATTTTCTGGGTTTTTGTCTTCCCCCCCACTTCCCATATTTTCCTGCATTTTCTTGGGAACCGACGATTGATTATGTCTGTGTGTTTTTGTTCCCTCCGGAAGCACGGGCACCGAGAGGATCGGGCTGGGCGAAAGGGGGGGATGGCAAAGGGGGGGTTTGAGAAGCAGCTCACGCAGCTGGTTTGCCCGCCGCCTCCCGGCGCCGGAGGCGGCCATGTGTCGAGGAATGGGCCCCGCGGTGGGGCCGAAACCAGCTGCATGCAGCAGATTTCGTACCCCCCCTTTCCCAATCCCCCCCTTTCGTCCGGCCCGAGAGGAAGAGGTGGAGATGCGGCGGGGCCCCTCAGGATTGCACAGCCGGGCTTGATCGGACAGGACACGCGACAGGGCACAAGACACGCCCGAGGGCCACGGCGCCACAGGAATGCAGGAGGCATGGGTGGCGAGGCACAGGACACAGGGGTACCCTTGCTTTGGCAGGGTCGACCTACTAAGCAAGGCCGCCATAGGAAGGGCATGTTGGCTCCCACTTCCCCCGCCCGCCGACGTAATGCAGCTGGCATTTTGCTGCACGCTCCGGCCATCAGTCGCTCGCTGCCTGACGATCGTCAGAAGCAGCGCTCGTTCTGGAGAGAAAGGTGGAGACAAAGACATCGAGAGAGACAGAGAAAGATGAATATACACATAATACATATATATATATATAATGTATACAATAGACATCGAGAGACAGAGGAATATACACATTATATATATATATAGAGAGAGAGAGAGAGAGAGAAAAAAAAAAAAAAAGAGAGAAAGAGAGAGACAGAGAGACACAGAGAGAGAGAGAGAGCGCGCCAAGGAGTCGCGCCAGCGTCGCACACGGGGCGCCGGCCGGGCGCGTCTCGTACTTGTACGTCTCCTGCGGGTTGTTGTACGGACCGACCTCCGCGGCCCTCCGCCGCCGCCGCCGCAGAGGCCCCCTCCGCCGCCGCCGACACTGCCGCCCGCGCCCGGGCCCGCCGACACCGCCGCCCGCTGCGGCCGGCGGTGCCCAGAGCAGGAGGGGCCCGAAGGAGTCCTCGCTGAGAGGGCCCCGCGGCTCCTCCAGAGGGCTGCACAGGCACAGGAGCCCAGGGGAGGCCCAGGAGCGGCCCGGCGGCGGCCCCCGCAGCGGAGGCCGGCGGGGGGGGGGGGGGGGCAGGCACCACGAGGGCCCCCCGAAGGTTGGCCCCGAGAGGCCTCGAGATAAACCCAAGGTGGCCCTCAAGAAACCTCGAGGTAGCCCGAAATGGGCCCCCAGGAGGCCCCAAGAAGTTCCCTGGGGGCTCCCAGGAAGCCTCCAGAAGCCCCCCAGAGACCTCCAGGAGTCCCCCAACAGGCTCTGACAGCCCTTCGAAGGTTTTTTGATAGCCTTCTCGTGCTTTTGGGCTCCGATGGCGAGACTTGGGTGGAAACGCGTTCGGTTGAGTGCCGCACTCAATGCATCAAGCGGATGCTTCTCCCCCACGCGAGCTTGACACGACAGATTGTGGAAACTACCACAACACAACAGATCGCCAATGTCCACGAGCACGCAGGCGAATGGCAGGGACGATATACATACATATCTATATATATATATACACAAGACTGCAGTGGCGCTTCGCGCCATGCACCTTGGTCCTTGAAGTTTGGCATGCAGGCGGAATAGCAGGAACGTCAAGCCGACAATTTAGCGATAACTCCTTGTTGCCTTTTCTGGCATCGCCGCTATAATAATGTTTTTCGGTATCCTTCCTCCATGCTTATTTTTCCTTATTTTCGCCATACCCTGGGCATTCTCCCCATCCTCCTCAGCTCTTTCTTGCGGAGGCCCCTCCTTGGAGAGCCTCGGGGGGCCTCACACAAGTTATTTCAGGCTTTCTCAAGGCCTTCTGGAGGCCTCCTAGGCGCATTCTGGGGGCCTCTGGGGGCTTCCTCGGGCCACCCTGCCTCCAACCGCGGTCTCCCTGAACGACCGAGTCACAATTTCGAATGCTTCGGAGGGTGTCTTTGGGCCATCTTGGGCCGCCATGGGGCTCTCTGAGGGCCATCTTGGACCCGTGTTGTGCCGTTTTGGGGCTCTCTTGGACTGCCTGAAGCCCTTTCGGATGGTTGTGGGGCGATTTCGGAGCCTCCCAGGCGGCTTCGGACGCCCAGAAGACCGCCGTCTTGGAGCGTCGGGAAGCCGAAAAGAGGAGAACCCCAAAATTCACCAAAAACATACAGAAATTCAATGATTTTTGCATCGGGGGGCCTTCCTGGAAATGCTCTTGGAGCCCTCTTTGGGGCCGTCCTCGAGCGCCGATGAACGACGGATGCGACGTGGGCGAGTACGACACAGAGGTCAACGACGACAGACGACAACGACGACTGCGACGATGACGACGACGATGACTACAATGCAACCCTGCCCTGCGAGCCAGCGCCAGGGTAGCCGTGACGCCCTAAGTTAGCTCCATCGCCTTAAACAGATTTTGAGAAACAAATCTCGCAGGTGCCAGCGCCAGGGTAGCCGCGACCCCCAAGAATAGCTCGCGGAGAAAACCCAACTCGAGCCTCGATGACCGACGGATTTGACGTAGCGACGCCTGTGGGGTCGTCTTGGGACCCTCTGGGGGGCCTCTGGGAGCTAAAAGGTAAGCCGTTTTGGAGCGCTCCAGAGCCGGCCCAGAGGCCACTGAGGCCAGACTGGAGTGACCTAGCGCCATCTCGGAAACTAGGGAATCGAACTCTATACACCGACGCTTCTTCTGGACCTGCATTGGAATTTGTTGCACTGAAGAGCGGATCCTGGTGTATACGGGACCCCAGTGTATACATTTGTCGTTGCCTTCCCGGGACATCGGGGGAAAAATATACACCACCCCACCCCAGCGTCGGCCTCGAGCCTCAAGAAGTCCTGGGATTGAACAACAGCCCTCCACTGGTAATGTATATGTTCCGGCTTCTGAGAAACATCTGAAACGCTCTGAGGACCCAGCTGTGGAGGGCCACGTGGGCGCGGGCCTCTCTCGGAGCCGCCTTGAACGCCTCTTGGGCTCGTCCTCGGGGTCTCCGCTGCCGTTTGGGGGCCCTGTTGGCCTGTTGGGTCGTCATGAGGCCTCTTGGGCGCCTCCTGGGTCATCTGAGGGCCCTCTCGGGCGCCAAGTGGAACGGTTTGGGGCGATCTTTGGGCCGCCTTGGGCATTGTGGGACGCCGGAAAGAAACGCAAAACCCATGTTTGAAAGATGCATGCTTTTCCATTGGATGTTGACGATTCTTGTTGATTCGTGCCTTCGTGAAGATCCGCGTGGAGCTGTGCTGGGCCGTCTCGGGGGCCTCTGAGGCCCTATTGGAGCGACTTGTGACCGCTTCGGAACCGAAAACATTTGAAGCGCCCCCAGAGCCCCGCCAGTGAGGGTAACGCGGGCGCGGGCCCCTATAGGAGCCGCCCTGGACGCCTCTTGGGCTCGTTTTTGGAATCTCTGGCGCCGTTTGGGGGCCCTATCGGCTCGTCTGAGGGCCTTTTTTGTTGTGTTGACGAAAGGCGGGCGTCAGAAGTCCTTGGACGGGAGCATGCTCAGTGATGGTCGCCAACGGCGGGACAGCCCCCGACCGGCCATGCGTTGACCACATCGTGGCGCCAACGGCCACCATTATCCTAAGATGCCCACTGCCGTGCGCAGCAATCAAGATAAAAATGCCCAGGGACGGCCTGGCCATGGGTGAAACACAACGTGGCGCCAACGACCACCATTCCTAAAAAAGATGCAGACTGCCATGCGAAAAATTTAGAGTCTTCGTCATTAGGCTGGAGCACGCAGAGTAGTAGCCGCCAACAGAGGGACAGCCCCCGCCCGGCAACACGTGGACCACATCGTGGCGCCAACGACCACCGTTCTTCTCCGCTGCCCACTGCCGTGCGAAGTGCATGAATTGCTTTAAACTGGCCGCGAAAAGCATCTGCACCCCAACACCACAACCGCAACCTCCTGCCTCCCTCCTCGGGATTGCATTCCGAAAAGCTCAAGCGCAAAAACGGCGAAGGTGATATAAGGACCGATGCAACGCCTGATCCGTCTACTCCGTCACCTCGGTGACAAGCGGAAACTCCAAAACTGTTCAAAAACCTATGGAAAGACGTGTTTGTTGGCTTTCTAGAGCTCTCCGGGGGAACCTCTTGGAGGCTTCTTGGGTATCTTGGGGCCTCTTGGGCCGTCTGTGGGTCATCTTGGGCGTCTTGGACCGTCTATGTGGCCTTCGGCCCATCCCGCCATCGTGCCCGGGTTGTGGGTTGCAGCCTCTTGAAGTTTGTTTAGATATCGTGGGAAGCCTCTCGGGGGCCTCTTGGAGGCAGTTTTGGAAGCCTCTTGGGGGCTGTTTGGGAGCCCCTGGGGGCCTCTTTTTGGGCCTCTTGGGGGCCTCGTGGGGCCTCTAGGGGGCCTCTTGGGCTCTCTTGGGGGCCGCTTGGGGCCTCAAGGGAGCCTCCTGGGGCGGAAGGCTCGAATGTCGATTCGTCTTCCCCCTCTTGGGCCGCTTTTTGGGGCCATCATGGGGCCCTCTTGGGCGATCTTGGGCGCCACTTGGGCCGTTTGGGGGCCCTCTTGGACCGTTTTGGGGCCCTATTGGGGGCCTGTTGGGCCGTCTTGGGGCGGGTTGGGGGCCATCTTGGGCCGTCTTGGAGCGTCGGGAACCCAAAAAACCGGTTTTGAAACCATAGAATAATCAACAATTGTTGCGTCCTGGGGCCGTCTTGGGAATATTGGAGGCCTCTTGAAGCGTTTTGGATGCCTCTGGGGCAATACCGGGACCATCTTGGGCGTCTTGTGGCGATCTTTGGCCGTCTCGGGGCCCTCTTGGACCATCTTCAGGGCCTCCTGGAGCCGTCTTGGAAGCCTCTTGGGCCGTCTTGGGAACTCCTGTGGTCCTCCTACGGTTTCCTAATGGCTCTGGGGCCTCCTGGGGATTCGGATGCGTTCCAAAAGTTCCCGCTCGAGACTTCCACACGATTCACTCACCGACGAAGCTCCCGCTTGAAACTTCCCATTTGTAACCCTGAGGAACCCAAACAAGAACGAGAGTTAGAAATGTCGGATGGCCCCCTCAGATTACCTCAGATGTGCGGGCCCCATGGAGGGGTGGCTCCCGCTCAAGACTGCCTCGCGATTCACTCACACACGAGGCTCCTTCTCGAGGGTTCTTGAATACTGGAGTCTCTGTGTACTTTCAAGGCCCCTCCTACACGCGTCTGACCCTCAAGCCAGGCTCAGTGGCGGGATGGACCGAAGACCTCTAGATGCATGTCACTCCGAACCCACATTCGGTGTCCCTCGCGAGGCTCTTCGTGAGTAGTCGCATGCCGTCATCTGTTTCGGCAACACACACACACACACATCACCAGATCGAGAAGCAACGGCTGGCTCGAACGCGTACCTGAGGCGAGCAAGCCTCGATGGACGTGTTTGGGGTCGGCGGCAGAGGCGGCAGCCTCTGGACAAAGAGCGGAGCCCCTCTGTTGGCACTCGGGAGCGGCCAAGAGGGGGGTGTCCAGGAGGGGGGGGTGCAAATCATGACCGGCGGCATGTGCGCGGCCCAGCGGGGGGGCCAGGGACGCAATGAAACAAGGAGAGGCGCCATGAAATCTGGGGAAATATCATGACCCACGCCATGATATCCACCCCCCCCGAGTCATCACCCCCCTCTTTGCCGCCCCCGAGACACCCGAGGCGCCCAGGGGTACGAGGAGGGCCGGAGCAGCCACGGAAGGCTCCAAAGGCACCGCGAGCCGCTGCCGCACCCAGTCGCCCCTGGGCTCGGCGCCTCGACGGTAGGCCCGGCGCGAAGCGCCAAACACCCGCCTCTCTTCCTCCTCCTCCCTCCTCTTCCTCCTCCTCCTCCTCCTCCTCCTCCTCCCTCCTCCTCCTCCCTCCTCCTCCTCCTCCTCCTCCTCCTCCTCCTCCTCCTCCCTCCTCCTCCTCCTCCTCCTCCTCCTCCTCCTCCTCCTCTGCCACTGCATCGACTTCAACGGGCCACCAGGACGGCTCAGCACTGTCGGAACACTTCTCGTCCGTCGGCGACGAGGCGCCGCGCCGGCGATGCGCACCAGCGAAAGGGCTGAGCGGGGGCACCGATTGTAACCAGCCTCGAGCGCACCCCTATCCCTAAGATTGACACGCCAGAGGGCGATGACAATCCTGGGGAGCCGCCCTCAAAAATAAGGGAATCTCTGACTGGGCCGTCTTGGGACGATTTTGGGGGTCTCTTGGGCCGTCTTGGGGCGGTCTTGGGGGCCTCTTCGGCCGTCTTGGAGCGGTTTTGGGAGACTCTTGGACGGCCTTGGAGCGTCGGAACCCCGAAAAAGCGAGAAGGCCAAAAACCTCGAAAAGAAAATAAAAATCAACGATTTTGGCTTGTCGGGGCTCTCTTGGGAGGCCTCTTGGGATGCCTTCGGGGCCTCATGGAGCTCTCTTGGAACGTCTTCGGGCCTTCCTGGCCATTCCTGAGGCTATATATGCGCGTCTTGGAGCGCTCGCGGGCCGTCTTGGGCGGTCTCGAACTGTTCCTGGCGGTCCCAGGGGCCCTCCTGGACGCTTCGGACGCTCCCAGGGGCGCCCTGCACCCCCCATGGAGATTACTGGCAGCGCCCCGGGCCGCCCCCGGGCCCTACTCCGATATATATATATATATATATATATATATATATAATAAGTAATAAATAATAAATAATAAATAATCAATAATAAATAATAAATAATAAATAATAAATAATAAATAATAAATAATAAATAAAAGATTGCAGTGGCGCTTCGCGCCATGCACCTTGGTCCTTGAAGTTTGGTATGCAGGCGGAATGGCAGCAAGGTCAAGCCGACAATTTAGCGATAACTCCTTGTTGCCTTTTCCGGCATCGCCGCTATAATGATGTTATTCGTTATCCTTCCTCCATGCTTCTGTTTCTTTATTTTCGCCATACCCTGCGCATTCTCCCCATCCTCCTCAGCTCTTTTTTGCGGAGGCTCCTCCTTGGAGAGCCTCTAGGGGCCTCACAAAAGTTGTTTCAGGCTTTCTTAACGCCTTCAGGAGGCCTCCTGGGCGTATTCTGGGGGCCTCTGGGGGCTTCCTCGGGCCACCCTGCCTCCAACCGCCGTCGTCTCCCTGAACGACCGAAACACGATTTGGAATTCTTCGGAGGGTGTCTTTGGGCCATCTTAGGCCGCCATGGGGCTCTCTGAGGGCCATCTTGGACCCGTGTTGTGCCGTTTTGGGGCTCTCTTGGACTGCCTGGAAGCCATTTCGGATGGTTGTGGGGCGATTTGGGAGCCTCCCAGGCGGCTTCGGACGCCCAGAAGACCGCCGTCTTGGAGCGTCGGGAAGCCGAAAAGAGGAGAACCCCAAAATTCACCAATAACCCGCAGAAAATCAATGATTTTTGCCTCGGGGGGCCTTCTTGGGAGTGCTCTTGGAGGCCTCTTTGGGGCCGTCCTGGAGGCCTCTTGGGCCATCTTGAGGTCACGTCGGTCACTCTTGGAGCGCTCTTGTGCTGTCTTGGGGGTCTCTGGGACGTCTCCGATGACCCCCTTGATCGCCCTGAGTGTGCTGGGAAGGCTTGGCAAAACGCCTTGCGAGGCCCGGTGGCCGCATCGAGCCCCGTCCTGAGGGCCCCAAAGCCCCAGGTCCCGGGAGTCCGGTTTTTTTTTTGGGAGGGGGGGATGGGTTTTCCCCCCGCCCGGGCTCATAAAAATATAGGAAGAGGAATATGTGGGCCAGCAGCATGCACGTAGCGGCCCGCCACCCCACTGGGGAACAGCGTGCGATATCCCCGCCGCACGGTCATGGAAAGTGTCACTCATCCTCTCAGCTCCACGCTCCTTCGGTGGCAACTCATGGGAGCCTTCCGTACCATCTTGTTGGCTCTTGCGATCGACGCTAGTCGACGCTAGTCGACGCTAATCGAAGCTAAATCGACGCAGATCGGCACTAGATCGGCACCAGATGATCGATGACCAGACGCTAATCGACGCTAACGACAAAATTACAATGGCACACAAGGCTCCCAGGATTTGCGATCGAAGAAACTTTCACTCGTCCTCTCAGCTCCACGCTCCTCGTACTCACCCGTCTTTCGGAACCCTGGAACCCCCTCCTGGGGTTCTCCCAGCGGCCTGCTCACTCTGCCGCCCCTCCACTTGGCTGCGAGCCGGGCGTCCGCTGGCCTCCACTCTGCCCCAAGAACAAGCCCGTCCTCGCATGGGAGGCCTCCGGCCGCTCCCGGGCCCTGTCTCGACCGCTCTGGCGGCCCTCTTGGGGCCGTCTTGGGAACATCTCGGTGCACCTGGGCCAAGGTGGACCGCCGCAGGGGCCCTCTGGGGGGTCCCGGAACCCGCTGGGCCCTCTGGGAGTCACGTGGAGCCGAGAGTCCGACGAGGTCACAGGCCGACAGGAGCACACTGGACTCGACGAGTTCGGCCGTCCCCGGCTCCTCCTTGCGCCTGTTCGCGTATCTCGTGCGGCTCGTGTTAACTCGGGCCTGTCCCCCTACAGGGGAATTGTGAATTGTGAACGAAAAACAAACAACAAATAGAATATATATATATATATATACATAACACAAGAAAACTTACAATACTCAAAAATGGTCCAAAAAATGTTCCCTGCCTATGTTTTGACTATGCTTGAATATTCCTCCTGTAGATGGGACAGGCCCGACTTCAGGCTCGTGGGACTTCTCCAGTCGCTTTCTTGCTCGCGGGAGGCACGGCGCGCGAGCAGCGCGGCCAGGGGAGGCCGCGACAGCGCCCTGTGCGCCATGTGCATCGGACAGTAGCGCGGCCGCAGCAAGAGGGCCGCGTCGCGCGGCCAGCACCTCTGGGGCCACCGCATCGCCGGGGATCCCCGAGCCGCCCGTGGCTCCGCTTTTGTCCTCCCTGCTCCCTGCTCCCTGCTCCCCCTCCTCCCCGCCCTCCCCCTCTCTCGGCCTTACCCTCGCCATCCTCTCCCCCTCCGCCCCCGCCCCCCCTCCCTCGGGGGCGTCCACGAGGGGGGCTCGCACGTACACCATGGCCAGGCCGGGGGGCGCGCGGAGAAAGAAGAACAGGGGGGCCATGTCCTTGGCGCTGGCAGCGGGGCTCCGCCATGGATCCCTCAACCACCCGTGCTTCACTGCACTTGGCAGTGGCACGTGTTCTTGCGATTGGTCCAAAGTTCCCCGTCTCTGTACAGCTGGAACTTGGCACTGGCAAAGGGGATCGCCTGCCGCACTCGCTCCTCCTCCGCGGGGCTGAAGTTGTTATTCCCAAAGTACAGTCTCAGCTCGGCGTCATGCACCCCCTTCGAGTCCTTCGGCTGGCACTCCGATTCCGCGTACTGAAGGGCCGCCACGAGGTTCGATACCTGCTTTTCATCACCGCCCCATCGGAGGGACTGGTAGGAGATGGAGCCGTCCTGGTCGTTTTGCCTGTACTCGTTGAACGCGCGGATGAACGCGGCCTTGTACAGATCCGCCGACCCCTTGTGGGTCTCTAGGCGTGTGAGATAGTTCCCCCCCATACCCCCCCAAAAGACCCCATAACGCCCCCCAAAAGACCCCACAACCCCCCCCCCCCAAAAGACCCCAAACATTTGGACACCCTACGTATCTGCCACCACCCGCGCGCGACACCGCACCCTCACACAAGACGCCGCTGGCCAGAAACTCCTGGCCTCGCAACACTCACAGAAGGGTTCGGCGGATTTGGCGTAAGCCTGTAGATCGATCACCTTCTCGATGTCGGCACCGTTGGTGAAGGCAAGCTGGCTCAGATCCTTTGCCATTTGGTCTGGGCTGGTCGGCGCCAGGCGGGACGCCCGCAGGTCCTCCATGCACCTGCGCACGTCTGTGGGCAGGCCCTCCGCATGCCGGCCGAGGTCCCACAGGCAGCAGGTGTCTTTGACGAGGCTGGCCACGCAGCGCTCGAAGTGGCACCAGCCGCGCCTGGCGTAAGCGACCGTGTTTTCGCAGCTGCCGTCCCCTGGGATGGGGGTTGTCACTGTGAGCACGATGGTATACGGGTGAGCGTACAAGCCCGCCATCGTCGCAAGCCCCCGCCTGAAACGCTCATACTCCTCGCTGGTGCGTGGGATCTGGGGCAACGACATGAAGTCCTGGAACACGCCCACCGTCGTGTGTGAGCCAAATGACGTGGCCTGCTCGTAGAGCGCGCGCAGAACGGGCAACATGCGTCGCAACGTCAAACCGTGCTGATCCGGATGGCTCTTGTCAAGCCACGGGTAGGATACGACGAGGATGGGCAGCGTGAGAGGACGCTCTTCAGATTCCGCGCTCCCGTAGCTGCGGAGCCGCCACGCGTTGGTCCTGTTGATGCGCGCCGTGGGCGGCACGTTCTGCCAACGTGGCACCGTGCCGCCCGCCTCGGCGATCGATATCATGTACGCCACGTCAATCAGGTCGATGTCATCCAGAAGTGCCTCAACCTTCGCCCCACCGAAGGCGTCGTAATAGAACGCCACGCTATTTTTCGCCTCCTCCGTCGCGGCAGCAGCCCTCGCCGCCACGCCAGCCTGAGCTCTCGCGGCTGCGGCCAGCGCCGTCCCGACCTTGCACTCGTGGCCGCCCTGCTGCTGATCGGTGGCATCGGCGACGCCTGGGGCCATGCGAGGATCTGAGGCCGCTGCAGCGGAGGAAGCAAGCCGCGGGATGCGGGAGGCGGGACGTGGCTACTGACCGCGTTGCAAGCCTGGGTGCTTGCCCCACATTTTCTTTGAATTGTCTTCGGCCGTCTGGGGACTCTCCTGGCGCTCTCGTGGGCCGTCTTGGACGCCCCACGAGGGCTCCTGGAGGCCCCTGTGAGGGCTCAGAACTAACTGGCACTGCTCCCTGTTTATGCTCCGCGCTCCCATGTCGTTCTCCCCCTCCGTTGCTGCTTTCCTCCAGAGGCCCTTCGGTTGGAGGCCTGGAAATTGGCACCAACACCAGCCCAGTGGGGTGACTCCACAGGGGGAAGATGATACTAGATTTCGGTGTTGGTGGCAATGTTTCGGCCACCCTGGAAGCCAGAATATTACCACTATCACGGAGATCGGGATCGTCTTCCCTCAGTGGAGGCACACCGCCGATCTTGGTGTTGGTGTCAACCTCTAGGCCTGCGATTCTGTGCTGCTGATCTCTTGAGGACTTCAAGGGCCGTCCTGGCGGCTGCGAGGGGGCCCTCCCAGGCCGGCGTCGACCCCTCCCATGCCCCCAGCCTCGCGGCCTTCACACCCCGCCACTCTCCGATGAAAGTTGCCGCGCGGCGCCAAGAACGCGGGGCGGTGGCGTCACCCTCCCCCCCCCAGCAGGAGCGCTTTCCATCGAGCAACCAGACAAGCGCGCTCGACCGCTCGCGAGGCAGCTGCTCGCAAACGGCCGGCATCCACTCCGTCGAGGCAAACGAGCTCCGATGCGTCGTACATAATTGTTTGAGGGGGGGGCGTTTGCGAGTAGGCACTCTGCGAGTAGTGGAACGCGCTCGCCTGGAGCGCTTTCCATCGAGTAGCAAATCTGTGGCGTGATCCGTAGGGCTTCTTGCCGGCGCTCGCAAGGGGGCGGCGCGAAGGAGGCGGCCTTCAAAGAAGGCGAGGGGGCCTCTTCGCTGGCGGGGGGGCTTTCTCAGAGCAGCCCGGAGGCTGCCAAAAAGGCTTCCCATAGACGAGCGCGCTCCACTACTCGCAGAGCAACTCTGCTCGCCGCCGCGAGGGATCTACGATCCATGGCACACAGGAAGACACGCATGGTTTTGAGCGTTTGCGAGAGCAGGCACTGTGCGAGCAGCGGAACGCGCTCGGTGATCCCAGGAGGCTCCAGTAGGGGGCCACATGCAAACCCCACCCCTACCCCCCACGGTTTCTGAGGCGGAGGGTAGGGTTTATTTCGCTGGGGAGCTCTCGAGCGAAGTGAACCCCACCCTCCCCCTCAGAAATCGTGGGGGGCAGGGGTGGGGTTCGCATGTGACCCCCTATCCAGGCCCTCTCTGAGAAGGCCCCTGCCCTCGAAGAACCCCCACACGCCTGGCGCCACCCGCGTGGCAGCGTCGCCGAGAACCCTTTCGTTGAGTGGGTCGCCTGAGTGCTCTCGGAGCTTCACGGCAAGCCCCGTCGCTCGGCCAGCTCCATCCTCCCGCGCGCGCGAAGAAGAAGAAGAAGAAGAAGAAGAAGAAGAAGGAAAAAATCGGGGCAGCCAGCCTGCCCCCCTCTCCTCCTCCTCCTCCTCATCCTCCTCTTCTTCTTCTTATTATTATTATTCTTATTATTCTTTTTTTTTTCTTCTTATTATTCTTACTCTTAGTATTATTATTATTCCTCCTTCTTCTTCTTATTCTTCTTATTATTATTAGTATTATTATTAATATTATTATTATTATTATTCCTCTTCCTCCTCCTCCTCCTCCTCCTCCTCCTCCTCCTTCTCCTTGTTCCCCTCCTCCTCCTCCTCCCTCCTCCTCCTCCTCCTCCTCCTCCTCCTCCTCCTCCTTCTCCTTCTCTCCTCCTCCTCCTCCTCCTCCTCCTCCTCCTCCTCCTCCTCCTCCTCCTCCTCCCTCCTCCTCCTCCTCCACCTCCTCCTCCTCCTCCTCCTCCTCCTCCTCCTCCCTCCTGCTCCCTGACGTCCTCCGCCTCCTGCTCCTCAACGTCCTTGTCCTGCTCGTCGTCTCCGTCTGCAGGGTCGGCGGCACCGGCCGTAAGGCCTTCGCACTCGGGGCAGCCAGCCTGCTGGCGCAGAGTAAGTGCTTCGGAGCCGGGGATGGCGAGGCTGCTCGGGCATCTTGCGGAGGGGTATGATAGCTTCGGAGGGTCACACCGGAGGGTCATACTGGAGGGTGGGGGGGCTTCGCACGTTTGAGCGACTCTCGATCAGGAACTGGCGCTTAGCGCGTCGTGGCGGCCCCAGCGACACGCTGCGCCTTGCAAGCTAATAGCCTGTCGCTGCGCTCCGCGGGGTCGGGGGATGGAAACCGCTCGGGAAGTTGACGCCTCGGGACTGGAACGTGGTCAGCGTGTCGCACCAGGGCGTGGTGGGCCAGAACTGGTCGCGCGACACGCTAAGCAAAAGCTCTTGGCCGTAGTGCGCCTCGAACAACAGAAGGACCTTCCCACTCGCCCACCCGAGCCTTCCCAGCCACAACGTCCGAGCGGCCGGGAGGGCGTCTGTCTGGCGGGCGGTGGGGAAAGGCACGTACGTCCACTCCGCTCTGCGTCCTTTGGCAAGCGTCGGCCTGACGAATTCCCGCGCCGTCGTACAACCCGGCCACCGTACCCCCTCGGTCCTTCCCCCTTCGCCTCGTTCTCGTCCTCCTTCTCCTCAGCCACCTTTTCCTCCATTCCTTTGTTCCTCTTCCTTCTGAACAACTCCTCCCTGCCGCACCCCGAGGCTAGCGGCGTGCCGGGCGTTTGGCCTGAGTCTTCATTACCACTGATGCACCCCAAGCAGAAAAACTGGCATCAGCTTCACAGATGGAGGGCGGGTCGCTTCCATAATGCGGCTCTCGATTCAGCGCCGCGCACATTCATGTTAAGAATTACAAAAGCTTCACGGATTGAGGGCGGGTCGCTTCCAAAATGTGGCTCCCGCCTTAGCGCCGCGGACACTCGTCTTGAAAATTTGCAATACCTTCACGGATTGAGGGAGATTAGTCTTCAAAAAGTGGCTCTCGCCTTAGCGCATTCGTTCTAAAACGTAGCAAGGGCTTCACGGATTGAGGGCGGCGAATTTCCAAAATGTGGCTCTCGCCTTAGCATCGCGCACAGTAGTCTCAAAAATTGCAAGAGTTCCACAGCTTCTCATGGTTAACGTACCAGGAGTATTGTTCTGGAGCGATTCAGGAATGTCAGGGCGCAACAGTTATGTTCACTCGCGGTGTTGGAGTCCCAGGAATGGCTTTCTGGCACGATTCTGCATCGTCAAGACGCAACAAACAGGCTCACTCGAGGCGTTGAAGTTCTGGTAGCGGTGTTTGGGAACGCTACAAGGTTTTCACACGGCTGTCCCCCAACGGGGCACTGCCCTCAGAGGGAATGAATCCTTGAATGGGGCCTAAGAAGAGGGCGAGGGAAGTTGTATTCCATAATCGTTGATGAATGTTGGATTTACACTGGTCGTCCTCCTCCTCCTCCTCGTCCTCATCCTCCTCCTCATCATCATCATCATCATCATCATCATCATCATCATCATCATCATCATCATCACCATCACCATCACCATCACGATCACCATCACCATCCTGATCATCAGCATCACCACCACCACCACCACCATCATCATCATCATCATCATCATCATCATCATCATCAGCAGCAGCATCAGCATCATCATCATCATCATCATCATCATCATCAGCATCATCATCATCACCATCATCATCATCATCGTCATCATTACCAGCATCAGCATCATCAGCATCATCATCATCATAATCATCATCAGCATCATCATCGGCATCATCATCATCATCATCGTCATCATCAGCATCATCATCATCATCATCATCATCCTCATCATCATCATCATCATCATCATCATCATCATCATCATCATCATCCTCATCCTCATCCGCATCCTCATCCTCCTCTGGTGAGGACCAGGAAAAGTTAATCCGTTTCTGCTCCTCCTACTCCTCCGCCCTCCTCCTCATCATCCTCATCTTCGTAGTATTCGTATGCGTCCTGTCGTATTACTATGTTTAGTTCAGTTATTAGTATCAGTGGTGTTAGTAGTAGCATTATTATTCGTACTAGTGTTATTATGGTTAGTATCATCATAGTCTTCAGTCTGATTCGCATTGCCATCCTCATTCGTCGCATAAGGGGTGTTAGTATATGTTTCGTCTAATTATTGTTCTCGTTCGTGGTATTCGTATTCATATTAGTGTTATTCTTAGCCGTGTGATCGGTACTATTCCTATTATTCGTAATCTCGGCATGTGTATCATTAGTAGTATAGTTATTCATCATACCAATAATAGTTGTCGACGTGTTAGTCGTATTGCCCTTCTTCGTAGTTTTCATAGTCGTACCCTTCTTATTAAGAATATGACTCAGATTCGTTTAGTATTCGTAAAGTTAGTATGACTATTACTAGCATGATTCCTCCTCCTCATCCTCATCCTGCTCATCATCGTCATCATCATCATCAGCATCATCATCATCAGCAGCAGCATCATCATCAGCATCAGCATCATCATCATCATCAGCATCATCACCATCATCATCACCACCACCATCATCATCATCATCACCATCATCAGCATCATCATCATCATCATCATCATCATCATCACCACCATCATCATCATCATCATCATCATCATCATCATCATCATCATCATCATGCTCCTCCTCCTCCTCCTCCGCCTCCTCCGCCTCCTCCGCCGCCTCCGCCTCCGCGTCCTCCTCCTTCTCCTCATCCTCCTCCTCCCATCCTCCCTCTCTACAGGTCGACGCGAGCGGGCTGCCTTGTCTGTCCACACCACGACCTTCTCGTCCTCCTCATAGGTGTGGGTGTCCTCGCGGCGGAGGACGCCCAGAGGGAGGAGGGCGAGGACATCGGATCAGAAACAAGCAGCACCAACAAGCAATGCTGATATCGAAGATGCCGTATCGCACGCTCAGAACACTCAAAAATGGCTGCACTGTGCCGCGCCCAAGCAGAGCGCCCCACCACGATCCAGCCCTGCCCGACTCAGACGCCGCCTGCCCGTTCTTCGGGGACCTCTCAGCCGCCCGCAGCAAGACACGCCCGACCCGCCAGGGCACAACTTGCCGTCGCTCGGACGTCCATTTCCCGTGCATTGTTCGGTTTCGTCGTGTTGTTTTTGCTCGATGGTCCAGGATGGTCCTCGATGGTACTGGCTGAGAAAAAAATGCACACGTCCGAGCGATGCCAAGACAAAGACAACCCAGGGTCTGCCAGGCCGCCCGCCCATGCGCCAGGGCCCCCCCCACCCCTCTGCGTCCGTCTGCCTCGCTTACAGCCTTTGGGTCCTCCCGCTCGACAACCTTACCATGATGATGGCGGGGATGGAAGCTTTTGGGGCACGGCGATTGAGTTTCTGTATTTCACACGATAGGCGCCATACTCAGGCCCTGAGCGCAGCAAGGGCTGCGGCAGCCAGCTGGCAAAACTGTGGCCGCAGAAGCTTGAATTCACCGACGACGCAAGACCGATGCAAAATTCGCAAGTTCTCTGGACCATTGTTTCCATAAGCCGAAGGATGGCCCATATGTGCGACGGCTAGGTTATCAAATATTACCAGGTCGCCTTCCTGATACCGATGGGAAAAATTCACGGAAGGAGCACTGAAGAGTTCGTCCCTCCTCTTGAACAAGCTGCGCGTTTCATCCTTGCCCAGAAAGCGTGGGGCATGATCGGAGGTGTGCAGGATCTCGAGCACCCCCGTCACTTGCGCCGGACGCCCATGGGCGAGAATATGTTTTTTACCCGTCCTCGGGTGCGTAAACACCAAGGGGACAGGAAGGCGGGATTTGCGGTCCACGAGGAACAAATTTGACCACCTCTCCTTCTCCTCGTTCAGCAGCAGCTCGAAGGCCATGCCGGCGTGTGCAAATTCGCACGCCCGACTGGCGGACGGGCCACAGGCCTGTTGGACTCCAAAATCCAGGCAGGGCAAAAAACACGACAACAAAACACAGTCCCGCACGCACACACAGATACCCACGAGCAAGCAACAAAAAATACAGCGTGACGTCGTGCTGCCTGCATGGCCCGCTGCCTGGGCGGGAGCCCGCCCAAGAAACTGGGGGCCAGCGCGCCTCGGAACGGCACAGTGTGATCGGGCGAAAGGAGGCGGCCAGCAGCTAACGGCACCGTCGCCCTCCGAGCAAGGCCCTGAGAGGCCCCGGGGGGGCGCCAAGAGGGCCCCAAGACGCCTCCAAGACTGCCCGTTGGACTCTCGAGATGGTCCCAGGGATAGCCGGAGAAGCACCCTCAGAGTGCCGAGATGAGAGGCAGGAGCTCGTGTCAGCTGTGGCACAAAGGGCCCTAGCTGGAGCTCCCTGCGGGGCCACAGAGCGTGCGAGGGGCGTGCCGAAATGAGAGGCGAGAACGAATCTAAACTTGGGCAGTTGGGCCTTAGATGGGGCTCCCCGTGGGGCCACGAAACGTGCGAGGGGTGTGCCGAACCGAGAGGTGGGAACTCGTGCAAATTTGGCATCTGGGCCTTCGCTGGGGCTCCCGAGGGGTCCATGAAACGTACGAGGGGCGTGCCGACAGTAAAGGCGGGAACACTGTTGGAGCGACCGATTCCCCATCCCCCCCAGCGAACGTCACGCGCCGCTGGAGGGAGCTGCCGCACCACTACGATCAACCCGTACAAAAAGTTCGATCTTTTTATGAAGCAGCTCAGAGAACCGATTCACGATGTTTGCACTCGCTGGCCAGCGAGAAGACTTCTCGACACTCGGCACTACTCGCAATCGCCTCGCCGTCACGCCCCAAAGGACGCACGATAAGGATGCCAGGGCCCTGGAAGGCCATGTCGACACTTCGCGAGCGGGGCGCGACCGTCGAAAGCGGCCAAAGATGGGCCGAAGGGGAAGGGTGCAAGGGTACCATTGGAAAGCCGCTCATCCTTACTATGCGGGTCGACAATACCCGGCAACCTCAAACCGGTTTTACGAGCACCCAGGCACATGGCAGCAGAA
This sequence comes from Prorocentrum cordatum, assembly GCA_963575745.1. Classification (NCBI taxonomy): domain Eukaryota; class Dinophyceae; order Prorocentrales; family Prorocentraceae; genus Prorocentrum; species Prorocentrum cordatum. Next base: position 45,819 of record CAUYUJ010006642.1, read on the forward strand.
TTACAGCATGGAGAAGGCGGATTACGCGGAGCGTTTGAACAGAGTCTCCCCTCGCCATTTCGGAATGTGATGCATATGAAACGCGACGTGTGAATAAAACTGATCCGCGCAAACGCCATCGTTGTGCCAATATCCACCAACGCCCGTCGTCCCGTGCTTAGGATCGTTACTCAGCTTCAGGACGTATGGGTTCTGAATGTCGGCCTGGTTCTGAGTCACCAGCTCGTGGCTGCCAAAATTTGCCACCGTACCTTCTGCACGTTGGGGCGTGTTAGAAAGCTGAATGGTTGTCTGGTGGGGTCTCGGCAGTTTTTCTGGGGCCGACCCCACCGACCCCTCGTAGCGCGCATCCTTGTGAAGCCACCCCCCATTGTTTCGCGTCCTGGCGCCATTGTCGGCCTCAAGACGGCTCCAAGACGGCACACGACCGCCCCGAGATGGTTGCAAGATGTCCGCAGACCAGCCCAAGACGACCCGCAGACGTCCCGAAGGCTCCACGATGTTCCCGAGAGGGTTTGAGAGGTCCCGAGAAGCCCCAAAGATACACAAACGCGGCCTCAGGCGAGGCCGGCAAAAGGCGACAAAATACTTTTAGGATATCATTTGTCTACTGCGTTTGATGACCGCCCCGGGAAAGCGTCACGAAGCCCAACTCCCCGAGGTGACCCCGGAAAGGCACCAAGACGACCCCAGAACGACCCCAAGAGGGCCCCAAGACGATCCAAAGACGGCTCCAAAAGGCCCTCAGACCCGCCCAAAGGACCAGGTGCCGTTTCGGGAGAGCTTGGTAAAATATTCACGCCCAAGTCTGCCCCGGGGACTCTGGCGGGCCCCGAAGGGCCGCAAGAGGCCCCCTCAGAGCCCCCAGAGAGTGGTCCTAGAGGCCCCCCAAGAGGCACCAATGAGACGGAGGGAGGGAGGAATGGAGGAACAAAAAACAGCAGGAACTTAAACTTTCGGAGCTCCGCGCGGAATCTTGGAACTGCCCCCTGGCGGCGCCTCCGGCGCAGCCCCTGGCGAGCTCCGCGCGACAGGGAGGGGGTTCCAGCGCCGTTCCAACAGATCCGCACGGACCTCGGTCTTTTCGTCGAAGGAACAGGGATGCATTCAAGAACCGTGCATGTTCCAACAGGGCACTGAACTGTTCGGCGGGGTCTGCCACAGGCAGCTGGATATTTTGTCACTGCAGCTTGCGCATATGTGGGCAGCTCTCCCTGCTGACGGAACACCAGCACACCCTTCTCTGCCATTTCCTCCTCGAGGTGCTGCAAGATGTCTTTGGACGGGCAGTCTCGAAACAAGTCTAAACCATACACTTCACAGCCAAATGGGCTCAGATCGCGAAGCTCGACAGAGGCTAGCTGGCTCCCTGGCCCCGCATCCTGGGGCCTGGTCGAGCCGTCAAGAGTCGCCATTGAGAGTACGGAAAACGTACATGCACTCGCTAACTGTGAGCAAACCTAAACACAAAACTATTTGAGACGAAATGTCTACGGACGAGGAATGGGATGGGAATGAGAAGGAAGATGATGAGAGGGATGGTAGAGGGTGCGGGCAAGCATTAGTACGATGAAGAAGGTCGGGGCTGATGATGAGAATGGAGACGAGCAGGAAGAAGCCAGAACAGACCCAGGACGACAGCGACGCCTAGGGCAGGCGCGAGGAGGAGGACACGAGTGAAGGGGCCCAAGGACACACAAATCAATACACACAAATAAAATGCTTCCCCACATTTTCCCATATGTTCTGGGGTTTTGTCTTCCCCCCCACTTCCCATATTTTCCCATATTTTCTGGGGAATCGACAAGTATTGGGGGGCGGAAAGATACGGATCCGTGTTGTCCCCGGACCTCTCTTGGGGTGCGTTCTGACCAGAATTTCGAGGCGAATCCAGCGGTGACAACGAGGATTCCCCAGGAGGACCAGGAAAGGCCGAAAACGAAGGGGGACGACACGTATCCGTATCTTTTTCTCCCCCGAAAGTAATTGTGTCTGTGCTTTTTCCCTCCTGAACGAGGACGGAGCGGCGCACGACGCGCGCCACCGCGGCCCCCCGGCCGGCCTCCCCCGAGGCCGGTCCCCATGGAGCCCTCTCGGCACGCCTCGGACGTCCGCCGCGCTCGGCACACACCTACACACACAGAGGATGACTACCTACCAGACCACCCGAAGACCCGAATTTCGGGTTGGGGGGGGTAAGGGTTCCACACGTGTTTTCTCGATGTTTCCCGACCCCCCCCCCACTGGAAATGGAGGGCAAATCTGAGCCTTCGGGTTGGGTTGGGGTGGTCTGGTGGGTGGTGAGAGGACCCAGGGACGCGGCGACGGAGAGGGGGGAGGGGACAGAGAGGCCGTGCCGACGGTCCGCCCGGGAGATGGGCAGACGCGGTAAGCGATCAAGGATGCAAAAACTGACTGCAACACACACATGTCTATATATATATATATATATATATATAGATATATATATATATATACATATATATATATATACATATATATACATAAATATCTATATATATATATATATATATACAAGGCTGCAGTGGCGCTTCGCGCCATGCACCTTGGTCCTTGAAGTTTGGTACGCAGGCGGAATAGCAGGAAGGTCAAGCCGACAATTTTGCGATAACTCCTGGTTGCTTTCTCCGGCATCGCCGCTACACTAATGTTATTCGCTATCCTTCCTCCATGCTTATTTTTCCTTCTTTTCGCCATGCCCTGCGCATTCTCCCCATCCTCCTCAGCTTTTTTTTTTGCGGAGGCTCCTCCTTGAAGCCTCTAGGGACCTCACAAAAGTTGTTTCAGGCTTTCTTAAGGCCTTCTGGAGACCTCCTGGGCGTATTCTGGGGGCCTCCGGGGGCTTCCTCGGGCCACTCTGCCTCCAACCGCGGTCTCCCTGAACGACCGAATCACGATTTGGAATTCTTCGCAGGGTGTCTTTGGGCCATCTTGGGCCGCCATGGGGCTCTCTGAGAGCCATCTTGGACCCGTGTTGTGCCGTCTTGAGGCTCTCTTGGACTGCCTGGAAGCCCTTTCGGATAGTTGTGGGGCGATTTGGGAGCCTCCCAGGCGGCTTCGGACGCCCAGAAGACCGCCGTCTTGGAGCGTCGGGAAGCCGAAAAGAGAAGAACCCTGAAATTCACCAAAAACCCAAAGAACATCAATGGTTTTTGCCTCGGGGGGCCTTCTTGGGAGTGCTCTTGGAGGCCTCTTTGGGGCCGTCCTGGAGGCCTCTTGGGCCATCTTGAGGTCACGTCGGTCACTCTTGGAGCGCTCTTGTGCTGTCTTGGGGGTCTCTGGGACGTCTCCGATGACCCCCCTGATCGCCCTAGGTGCGTTGGGAAGGCTTGGCAAAACGCCATGCGAGGCCCGGTGGCCGCTTGGAGGCCCGTCTGGAGGGTTCCAAAGCCCCAGATCCCGGGAGTCCGGTTTTGGGGGGGGGGACGGGTTTTCCCCTCCCCCGGGCTTATAAAAATATGAGGAGGAATATATAAACATATATATATATATATATATATATATATATATATATAACCACGCGCGCTTCGCGCGCTTAGGTTCTACCCTGGCAAGAGCATCGGTTTCCTTGCGAAGCGAACGAGCTGGGAAGCGGTTGCGAGAAAAGCGGTGGATAACTGATGACACACTGAGGACTGCCAAGCATATAATCCACCCACTGGCCCGCCCGAGCTTATAGAAATATAGGAAGAGGAATATACATATGTGTGTATGTATTCCGTCGGCGGCGAGGCGGAGGCGACCCGCGCCAGCGTCGGGCTCATCGGGGGCACCGATGGGCAAATTCTCCAGCGCGCGGGAGAACGAGAAGGAGGCTCAACACACACACACACACACACACACACACATACACAAACACACACACACACGCACGCACGCACGCACGCACGCACGCACGCACGCACGCACACACGCACGCACGCACGCACGCACACACACACACACATACACACACACACACACACACACACACACACACACACACGCACACAAACACACACACACACCAACGCTGCGACGCCATCGTACCGTCCACAGTGTGGACCGGCCTCCGTGCCTCAGAGGCGTGTGTGTGCGTGTGCCTCGCGGTCTCCATCACACCACCACCACCCGACCACCCAGCAGCAGCATCATCACCATAAACAACAACAGCATCATCATCACCATCATCATCATCATCATCATCATCATCATCATCACCATCATCATCATCATCATCATCATCATCATCATCATCATCATCATCATCATCATCAGCAACATCATCATAATCATCATCATAATCATCATAATCATCATCACCATCAGCAGCATCATCATCATCAACATCATCAACATCGTCATCATAAGCATCAGCATCATGATCATACTCATGATTAGAATCATCAGTATCATCATCATCATCAGCAGCAGAGCATCATCATCACCATCATCATCATCAGCAGCAGCATCATCATCAGCATCATCAACATCGTCATCAGCATCATCAGCATCATCACCAACATCATCGTCATCGCCATCGCCATCGTCATCGTCATCGTCATCGTCGTCATCCGCATCATCAGCATCATCAACATCATCAGCATACTAATCATCATCAACATCATCATGATCATCAGCGACATCGTGATCATCATAAACATATTCATCATCACCATCTGCATCGTCATCATCAGCAGCAGCATCAGCATCAACAGCATCAGCATCAGCATCACCATCAGCCTCGCCATCAACATTCTCAGCATCAGCATCAGCATCTTCATCATCACCATCATCATCACCAACGACAACAACAATCACAACAACAACAACATCAAGATCAACAGCAACATCATCATCAGCAGCATACTCATCGCCGCCATTCATCATCATCAGAATCAGCACCATCACCACCATCATCATCATCACCACCATCATCATCATCATCATCATCATCATCATCATCATCATCAGCCGTATCATCATCATCATCATCATTGTCATCACCACCAGCATCACCATCATCACCATGATCAGCAGCAGCAGCATCAGCAGCAGCAAGATCGGCAGCAACAGCACCCTGACCATCACCCCTCCTCCTCCGCCTCCGCCGACTCCCTCCCACAGTCTCGTAGAGTCACTGGGCCGCGCCGCGCACGCGCCCGGCCTGGCCCGCCCAGGCGCCGCACGCCAACAGGAGCGCCGGGGAGAGCAGGCGACCCTGGCGGCACATACCGCATCTCTACCTCTCCCTCCATCCCCGTCTCCTCCTCCTCGTCCTCCTCCCTCCTCCGCCTCCCTCCTCCGATAGCCATGCCCCTCCTCTCGCTTCCTCTTCCCTCCTCTCTCCCTCGTACCTCGTCGTCCAATTACAGCCCTGGCATCCTCCGCCACAGCCTCAGCCAGCTCGTCATTCTGCTCATCGTCCCCCGCCTCCTCCCCATCCAGCTCAATTCCATACCTCCCTCTCCCTCCCACTCCCCCCCTTCCCCACCCCCTTCCCCTTCCTCATGTTCCTGCCCCTGGCGTTCCATCCTTCTACCCCCACCTTCCGCCCTCCACTTCCTTGTTACATTCGATGATACGATGACTTGCACCACACCTCTCTCTCAGCAACTGTGAGCGAAAGTCTCGCCTGCCACCCAGAACCAGAATGGCCTAATTAACACTCTTTCATCGGCAGTCGTACGGTTCGGCTACAAGGAACCCCTACCACTCCGCTGCGTGAGCTGCAGGAATCCAAGATCCAGACACGTCGTCAACCAGCGCAAAGAGCCAGGGGGTGTACCGTTCAGGAGCACATTGCCCTGCTTCGGCACATGCCGAGGACGGCCATGTAGAAGTCCCCTGAGCTGGCGATCCATGCAGTTGGCGCTGCACCTCCTGGGGCGGTCTGATCTGAGCCCTCTCGGAGGGTTCCGGGGGGGCCTGGGCAAAGGCCCCCCCCGTCATGGCCAGACTGGGTGGGGAACCAAAATTGCCCGTCTGGGAGGGTTATGGCCCCCTTCCTTTTTTCATGAAATGTGGGGAGCACGCTCTCCATTTTCGGACGCAGAAGCGCGTCGAATTGAGCCAATTGGTCATCGTCTTTGTGAAAGGAAAACGCCAAAGGCACCAGGGCCACTCGCCAGCGGCAAGCCAAGGCGATCTCTCCAAGACGCCCACGAAACTACAACCACACGAAAAGGACAGTCTGCAAATCCAGTCAGACGTGGTTTACGCTGGTCCTCTTACCCCTGCTCATATTCCTCCTACCCCTCCTCCTCCTCCTCCTCCTCCTCCTCCTCCTCCTCCTCCTCCTCCTACTCCTCCTCCTCCTCCTCCTCCTCCTCATCCTCCCCCTCCTACTCCTACTCCTGTTCCTCCTCCCCCTCCCCCATCCC
>CAUYUJ010006643.1:0-10000 GCA_963575745.1 Prorocentrum cordatum
GCCCAAGGCATCCCACAGCTCCGCCGTGCCCCCCTGGGCGCACCAGATTTCTTCCGGGCGCAGGGCTCGCGCGGACCAGCCGCCCTCGGACCCTTCCAGGATCAGGGTGTTCGCATAGCCCTTCAACGGGTCGGGCTTCGCCCGTGCCGTATGGCAGGGCCCGCGCGGATCATGAATCACCACGCGCTGGGCCCGCCCGCCTCCCGCGGGCTGCCATGCGCCGCGCGGCCAGGGCATCATGCGATCCCCCGTCGTCGAGATCCGAGGGTCCACGAGCAAGGTGCCGTTGTTGAGGTCCAGGCGGAGCTCATCCAGCGGTGGCCGCCCTGCCTCTTTCCAGAGCTGGCAGAGGCCGCGTGGCTCCACGCAGAGGCCGCGTGGCTCCACGCGAGGCTCGGTGCCCGAACCCGTTCTCCGCAACCCCAAACCTGGACCGCCCGCGCGCGTGCCGTGACGTCGCCGAAGTGTGTGCACAGAAGGCGCGTCTCCGGGGAGAGTGCCACATAGCCGAGGCGCCGCAAGCGCGCCCCTAGCCGCCCTGCGGCGTAGTTGACGGGGGCGTCGAGCAGCACGGCCAGTGGCCGAGTGGTGATCAGTAGCCGCTCCAGGCCCGTCGCCTCGCGTCCACCGGGGTCCTCCGATAGTGACGCGCACAGCCAACGGATCCGCGGGGCCCCAGTGGGGTCCTTGGGGTGGTCGCCGTCGTCCGGGTCCCATCGGTCACCGACATCCCACGGCGCTAGCAGCGCCGACCCGCCGAGGCTCTCCCATGCCTCCTCGAAGGGGGGCCACGCGGTTCCCACCTCCGGCAGCCGCGCCCCCTCGACCTGCAGGGGGGCGTAGCGTGGTAGGGCCTCCCGGGCTCCCTTGACTTGGAGTGCAGCCGCGCGCCAGGGCCCGTCGTCTCCTGGCATCCGCAGCTCGCGCTGGGCGGCCTCCTCCACCAGCTCGCCCCGCGGTGCTGCCGGCGACAGCTCGGTCCATCCGGCCTCCGCCATCCGCTGGCGTACCTCCTCCACCGTGGCACGAGTAACGAAGTCGGCCAGCTCGTTGTGGTCAGTCCGTAAGTAAAGCCCGTCCAGGACCCGGAACTTGTACCGTAGCTCCAGCATGGCCAGGACTCGAAGCAGGTGGCGCGCCACCGCGTTCCGTGCCCGGCGGCGTCGCAGCCAGCGGCTGACATTACTGTTGTCAGTGACGTACGGCAATAGCAGCTGGAACCAGTCCGGGCCCTTTTCGGCCGCCAAGGCTATCAGGCAGAGGAGTTCGACCACCGCGATGATCTCCCCCTCCCCCTGCCAGGTGACCCTGGGGGCGGAGCGGAGCGTCTCCAGGTAGGGGGCCGCCTCCGCCACGATGTACTCGCGCGAGGACCAGTCCAGCGCACCGATCCGATCCAGGGTGGCATCGCCTCCCAGCCAGCGCAGCCTGCCGAGCGCCCCCGGGAGTGCGAGGGCCTCGCGAAGGCCTAGCAGGCCCTCGAAGGAGGTCTCGAAGTTACCCTCGACAGGCATCTCAAAGCAGACGCGCAGCCAATCCAGGGTCTGGTGCCAATCGTCCCACGCAGCCTCTACCATCTCGGGGTCGCGCGGCGGGTGGACGTAGGCCTGACCTGGGTCACCCGACAGCATCCGGTGGACCGCTGGGAGCTCCAGGCTCAGGGCTGGAGCTGCGCAGGCGCAGAACTGGCCGAGCCCACTCAGCTCCCTCGCGGTTCGCAGCCGGACCATGCGGCAGCCGAAGCTCAGCTCCGGCTCCGCCAGTAGGAAGCGCATCTTCATGGCCTTGGGCTCCGGGAGTCCAACTCGCTCGCGCTCGAAGTCCATGCTGAGCCCCCAGATAATCTGAGTGGTGGAGGGCCCCCCCTCGGCGTCCCTCTTGCTGACGTTCACTGCTTCGGACCCGAATACCTCACGTATGGATGCATCCAATGCGTCGCAGGCCATCCACGGCCGGACCCCAATGTCGGGCTCCACCACCACAGGGTCATCCATAAGCCACTCCGAGTGGAAGTGGGTGGTGTCGTGCCAGTGCAGCTCCCCAGGCCGATAGCTCTCGTGGAGCTCCCTCGCCGCCAGGGCGAGCATCATGTAATTGCCTGGGGCTCCCGTCCACCCAAACACCATGGCTAGGTAATCGACTCTGACGTCCCCCTCGATGCCAGCGTGGGCCCCCGGTAATGAAGTGCCAAAGTCCCCGACGTCCGCCGGGGCGATGTCCAGCCACTTGAAGGCCCGCGAGACGTCCCGCTTGGCGCAGAGGAGGTGCGCTCCGGGGTGGCGCGCGCGATGCCATACCGCCGTCCTCGCCACTTGCCGATGGCGTGGCTGGACGGCAGGCGGGTGGTCGCGCTTGTGTGTGGCGGCGTTGGCCGAGAGCATCGCGTGGATCATACGCCCTTCGGACGATAAGGTTCTGTCCGGTAGCTGCTTCGGTACCCTCCCCAGGGGGGCTTCCACCAGCTCCGTCAGAAAACCCTCTGCCGCCTGGGACGCCACCAGGACGATCCCCCAGGTCACATCCGCCCCTACCTTCTGGTAGGCCTCGTCGATGTGGGCTCGCACGCTGGGGTACGGCTGGGCTCGCTCGCGCCTCCGCGGCGCGCCCCGCCGCGCGGAGGCTCCCCCTTCCGCGAGCTCCCGGACGTACTCGAAGTGCTCTCGGCTTAAACACCGTCGCACCTTGTCCCCCAGGACGCCCCGAAGGGGGTTGCCTAGGCGCTCGTGGCGCGCGCGCCTACGCAGCGCGGCCGCTTCCTTCAGGGACCCCGTCCGCTGGAGGAGCTGATCCCCCAGCCCTACCAGGGTCCGCATGGCTTCGGGGTCATACTCAGGGTGCTCCGTGCAGAAGGTCAGGTAGACCGTGGCCAGCTCCGCCGGGCTGCACCCGACGAGGTCCTCCGCGATATCTCTGGCCGGATCCTCGCAAGGGGGTCGAGTCTTGCCCGCACTCACCTCCCCCTGTGCCTTGCCCAATGGGGGCTTAGGAAGCCCCGCCAATGCTCGGTGCATGGCTGGGCTAAGCCTACCGCATTTTGAGCCGTCCCCTGAAGCCTGTAGGCGCTCGATTCCAGTGAAGTCGACGCCCTGCAGGCGCCCGGGCGCCTCCGCCCGGGCGATTTTGGGGGACGCCCCCGGGCCATCCTCCCATATAGGCGCCAACTGCCGACGCAGTTGGCTCACCGACCAGCGGCGATAGGCCCCTTTCAACACCTTTGCCCACGCAGCGCAAAGACGGGGGCCCAAACCTGCGCCTCCTTGGTGCGCTTAATGCCCGAGCCCGGCACGTGATCTTTCAGCTCGACGTCGTGGTGGTCACGGGGGCAACGTCGCGCCAGCAACAGAGCGTGCAGGTACAGCCGGGGGCTGACGAGCCACCAGCTGCCCTTGCGATAGCGGCTCTCTGGCGCGTCGGACGGGGCCTTGCCCCAGGCGCACATGTGGATCGGGACGATCATGGCCCCCGTCGCTCGACGCAGCTCGTGCATTGGGGCCTGGTCCCAAATCTTGGGGTAGCGGCCCGAGGGGCAGGAGGACTCGATGAGAAACTCCTTGCCGGCGTCGTGTAGGATGCGGCAGGTGTCGCACGTGAACTGAGTGTGGCTGTTACCAACGCGCTCGAACTCTTTGGAGCCGTCCCCCTCGGGGTGCTCCCACGTGCGGGTTCCCTGCGGGGTCCCGCCAGGCTGGGCCATGAGCCCGAGGTCGGTGTACGAGCCACACGGGGTACCCCAGCACCAAACGTTGGCCACATCGGGGCCCATGGGGGTCCGTGCGGCCTCCTGTAGGCGCGCCCCCAAGACGCGCCCGCGCACGTGGCTCTGCAAGTACTCGCTGGCCCCCTTCAGAGGCGCGAAGATGCCCTCGGATTCGAGCTCCTGCATGAGCTTGAGGCGAAGCTCCGGCCCATCACCCGCGGGCTGGGCGTCCCAAGTGGCCGCCGCGCGCGGGCGGTCGTGGTCTTCGAGCCATCCGAAGTCGGGGCCCTTAACCGCTTCCCGGAGGTCCGATTCCATCGCGGTAAGCTGGAGCGCGGTGTAGTCGTCCGGGGCCTGCCCCGGGCCCGGGTCGCCCGCTGCTCGCGAGCCGCTGCCACGGCCCCGGCCCTTTTCCTACTGGGAGTCAGGGGGAGCAGGTGGGGAAGTGTCCTCGCCAACCTTCTCGGCCTCGGCTGCCTTGGCTTGCGAGCGTAGCTGCGCAATCATCCCATCCACCTGCTTGGGGTCGATCCGGGGCGTCCCAAGGAGCCCCCCGCGCCTCGTGAGCTGCATGACTACCGAGTAGTCCAATCCGCGCGTTGACTTGATGGGGTCATGGGAGTTAGGGCAATCGCAAGCCTTCCGCGAGCAGCCCATGTGCGTGGTGGCCCCCCAGCAGATAGGGACGTTGTCCTTATTGCGGGGCGCGTGCGCCACGGATCGCGTACGCTCCGGGCGTGTTAGTTCCTTGCCCGCTGGGTGCGCCCTCTTGGGGGCTGTCCCCGCGGGGGCCCCGGTGCCCGCCTTGGGTCCCGCCTTCGGCTGGGGCCCAGCCCCCGCCTTGGGCCTGTCATCCCCCTGCGCCGTGGGCCGGGGCTCGCCCATTTCCTCGCTCCCTCCCGCCTTGGGCGGTCGCTTCGTGAGGTGGGCGTTCAGCTGCCCATTGAGGAGGCGCGTGAGTGCGGCCTTGCGCCGGGGCACGACCACCTGCTGGTAGTAGGCGTTCGGGTCCCCGAGGTCGAACGTTCGGGGCAAATCGTAGCCGTTCTCCGGCATGAGTAGGATATATTTGATGTCCTCCCTCCTCGGGTTCTCGGCGTCGAGCTCTCGACAGAGTCGGCGCCTCAACTCCCGCAATTCCTCGACCCAGGTGCTTCGGAGCTCTTCCCACAGATCCTTGACCCAATGGTCTGGGAACTCCGATGGGTCCCTCTCGAAGGCCGCCTCCAAGAACCCCAACGACCGCCGACGCTCCGCCCCGTGTGCGACCCCTATGATGGACTCGAACATCTGGATCTCGCACCGGGCCCTCTTGAACCAGGTCGCCATGTGGGTGGCGGGCCGCTGGCGGGGCTCCAGCTTGTCGTCCACAGGGAGCCGGTAGCCATCGAAGTCCTCGTCACGCGCGGGGACGCAGTCGTCCACCGCCAGGTCGTGTGGGCCCGTCCCGAAGGCGAGCGCCGCGTAGCCGTGCGCCACACGGTTGGTAACCAGGCAGGGAAACCCGATCGTCTTGAGCGTGCTCTTGGAGTGCGCACACATGCGCTTGAGAGAGTCAAACAAGTCCTTCCCCGTGATCCCCTCGCAGGCCTCAACCACGAAGGTGTTGCATCCCCGGGCTATGTAAAGATCCAGTTCCTCGTCCCGACCGATCCCTGCCCTGGTGCCCCGGGCCTTCTTGTCGCCCTCGGTGGCCCGCGCCTGCCGCTCGGCGGCGAGGACGTGGCGTTCGGTGAGGCGGTTCTGGCGATCCAGGCGCTCGATGATCTGGGCTTCGGCCTCGGCTGTAAGCCCGCCCAGGGCGCCCGCCGCCCCGGCGTCGTCTGGACCCCCGGCTCGCTCCCCACCCAGGCCGCCCCCGTGGGGCGTCCGGCCAGTGAGGTGGCCAAGGACCGAGGCTCCGTCGAGGAGCGGGTTGGCCCCACGAGCGGCCCCCCCGCGTCCATCGCGTGCCAGCAGGTCCCGATCGCCCAGCAGGCCCCGTCGTGGGCCCGTGGGTTGGATGGGGGGCATGGCCCCGAAGAGCTCGCGTCGGGGTCCCTGCCTCGGGCTGGGATCCCGTCCCCGCGCCGAGCGACTCCGCGACCCCTCGCGTGAGAGGCTGCCCTGCAGGGGAACCTTGTCGGCGGCCGCAGCACGCTCCCGCGCGCGCGCTTCCAGCTGCGCGTCCTCCAAATCCGCGAGGGCGCGCTCTAGATCGGACCCCAGTGGGCCCGCCGCTGCCACCTGTGCGACTCTCCGCCGCAGCTGCCGTTCCGCCTGATCAAGCGGAACCCCGAGCAGGTCCGCGGTCATACCTAATGCGCTGAGGGCCGCCGCTTGGCCCCCCCGTCCTTTGAGATCCTCGGCTCGCAAGGGATCCATGAATATTTCGAGGGGGTCGGGCTCCTCAGCGTCCTCGCTCACGCCGGCGGCGGCCGCCGCCAAGCGCGACGGTGCCGCCACGGGGGCTGGACGGGGCAAGCCCTCCATCCCGGGCGCAGGTTGCGCCCCCTGCGCGCCGCCCCGCCGATGGTGGCCGAGTGTGCGCACCGGGTCGTGCTGCAGCTGCTGGCGCTCCGTGCTCGTCAGGTAGCGCCGCCTCCAGCCGCTCGCGCTTTCCACGTCCACACCGCCCCGCTGCTCCTGGCGTAACATCGCCAGCAGATCCTGCGGGATGTGGTGGGCGATGACACGCAACCCCACTTCCCGCGCGGGGACCTCGTACAGCAGCCGATTGATCCAATCTATCGGGTAGCGCCCGTCCTCCAGCGGAGGGGGGTGCCGTGCGACCTCGCTGGCTGGGACCTCCACCCTGACGCCCTCGAGGCTAGTCCCGATGATAAGTCGTGCGTCCCCGCCAGTGCCCCGTGCGTCGAGCCCCTCGCATTCTCCCAATAGAATATACCAAGGACTCGCCGGGGGCGCGCCGTACGCCCCCTCGGCTCCCCGAGGGTCGCCCGGGAGTATCGGGCAGACCTTCGCGAGTAAGGGCTCCTGAAGCCACCCGTGATGGGCGATCCGATCGCCCGGGGCTCCGCGGTCGGCAGACCGTGAGCGTCCGCTGGCCCTTGCTTCCGCGGAGCGCGTGCGACGCGGCTGCGGCCCAGAGGCTAGGGCCTGCGCCCCCGAGGGCTCAACATCGACGGATGGGGCCACGGCGGGCGGTGGCGGTGCAGCGGGCGGGGGGTAGACCGGCCCGGGCGCTATGCCAACCCCATCGGCGGCATGCGCGGTCCAATCGCGCGCCCTGGCGGGGCTTGGAGCCCGCGCTCGCATGCGACGGCGCAGGCCCCCGAGGATCCCAGGTTGGACCGTCGCTTCGACGCGCACGGTGCGACCCTCGTCCCGTCGGAGATGTTCCCCGCACATCGGGGCCCCCCCACAGCTACCCTTCGCCATGCGGAGGCAAGTGGGGAGGCTGCATTTGCGGCCGATCAGGGTAGACCGGTACTTCTGCGCATGGTGGGCGCAGAGGTGCACCTGTGCATTGAGGCAATGCCCCGGCCGGGGGACGTCCGACACCTCCGCGTCCTCCTGTAGCAGAACAGTAGCCTCCTGCATCCCTCGGTCGCCGCACCCCTCCGGCTGGAGGGGGCGTGCGCCACCTGCGAGCTGCGCCCCAACTTGTGCGGCTTGGCAGGGGCGCTCCTCCGCCTCCACCTCGCTCTCCGAATCGATGTCCAGGCGGCGATAGCCCGTGGCGTCGGTGATGTAGCGGGGCTCCGGCCGGCCCCGGCACAGCCATCCGAGAACCGACCAGGGTGAGCAAAGCAGCCACTTGACGACCCCGAATACCTTCCGGAGTCCCACGCCGACTGCCCGGCAGGCCGTGGCCCTTCCGTGCTCAGCCAAGTCCACGATCTGTGTGTGGTCAATGGCCGCGTACTGGTCGACATGCATGGGATGCGCCACTGGACAGGAGGCGCACTCGACGGCACGGCATAGATGCACGTTCCCTGTCTCCTCGAGGTTCAGCCGCCACTTGCGACTGGTGCACCCCAGAACCTGCCCGATCTTGATGTTGAGCCCGTGGCGGTCCAGTCGGTACCGGTCCGCGAAGTTGCAGCTGATGCGGGCCACCTGCCCGTGCTTGCGCAGAAGCACGTGGTTGTACGCCCGATTGGTTCCTCGGCCGCGGACCCCCTTTGTGTAGAACTCCGTTTCCACCGCGCCGCCCAAGCCCGGCCCGCGACAGCGCACCAGCAAGGGAGTCGGAGGGGGTGGGGGGAGATGGGCGCCGGGCCCATCGCCTCCGCGTCGCTGGCAGCACCGGGTAATCTGGTACCACGCGCAGCGGAGTCCCCCGGCTGCCCACAGCATAGGCTGGGCTGCGGTGTTGACGATGAAGGCCAGGGCACCCAACACGAACGTGAAGATGCCTAGGGCGAAGCAAAGGACCGCGGTCTCCCACCAGTACCCAAGCATCTTAACGCCCAGGCGGTCGATGGCGGATCCAATCCATCCGCCGCTCGTGCGGATCGTGCCCGTGTGGTCGGGGGAGCTCACCCACGCTCCGTAGCCCACGAACTCGAAGACCCAGGCTGCGAATCCCCAACCGGGACCTGGCCCCGCCTCCGGGGGCGGGGTAGGTGGCGGCGGCGGCGGTGGGGGTACGTTCCGGCCAGCCCACCAATGGGGCAGGTGCGGGACCCAACCACTCCACCCCCAATGCCCGTCCAGCCCGCGCGGCGGGTCAGGCTCGCCATCGCCCGTCCGGTTTCCCGGGGCGGACGGCTGCCCAGGCGCGCCCGTGGGCTCGTTGTTCCCTCCGTATGCCGGCGTAGCTGGGCTGCCCGTGGGCTCGCCCTCGCCTACGCGCCCGATGCCCGCGGGTGTGGTCGTTGTAGTCGACCCTGACCGCGGCGGCGCGGGGACGCCCGGCGTCCCCGGGGGCTTGGCCTGCGGCCCTCGCCCCTTTCCCCCTGCAGGCGCGGGCTTGGCGGGCGGTCCTCGCCCCTTGCCTTGCCCCCCACCGCCTGGCGGCAGCGCTGTCGGCCCGGGCAGGGCTGACGGCGTCGGCGCTGGGACCTCATTTCCCCCGCGCCCGAACGGCAGCCAGCCAAGTGCCCCTTGGACCGTGAAAGCACCGCCCGTAACCAAGATCATCAGGTGCGCTCCCAGGAAGCCCACAGCCATGGCACCACAGGCGCGCTACCTAGTCCGCGGACTAGCACGGCTGTGGTTGTGGCCGCCCCGCGGCCCCCCGGAACACCCGCGCGTCGGCCAGAGCCGAACGCTACGGACCCAAAATGGCTACCTGAGCCCACACCCCCTCCCACTTAACCTGCAGTCTACAACCAATCAGACTATACAAGAGAAACCCTCCAGGGACAGGAGGGGAGGCGAGCACCCCAGAAGGGCACCCAGAACGCCCCACGCAAGGCGGGCTCGCCGCCGCCAGCAGGGTATCCACGGGCGGGGCCACTCCCGCATTGCTCCTCCAGAAGGTGCTTCCTCCAGCTCCTCCTCCCCCAGGCCCTCCTCCTCCGCCTCCTCCTTTCTCCTCCTACTTCCTCCTCCTCCTCCTCCTCCTCCTTCTCCTCCCAGCCGATCACCTGCTCAGGTAGATCTGATCGAGCGGTCGCCGATCATCGCTGCGGCAAGTGTCGACCGATGCAGTCTACGAGCAGCACGTGGTCCCAATACAGCGGGTCAAGCCACTGGTTGAACATGTCCACCTGGTTGGTGCTCTGGAAGTGGGCTCGCTCCGAAACACATGGAGTTCAGTTCAGTTCTGGGGGGCACCCTGAACTCTAGGGCATTTTTTTTTCTGATCGCCACTGGTTCAAAATCCAAGACACCCTCTCCTTCGGAAAAGGGACTGTTCCCTTCCTCCCTCCCAGGGAAGCGGAGGAGGGGGAAGGAGGCTAGCAAAGAAGGAGGGGGAGGAAGGGGAGGGGAAGTTTTCTCTTATCGCCACCGGTTCAAAATCCAGGTCATCCCTCTCCTTCGGGGAGGGATTGTTCCCTTGCTTAGAAGAAGGAAAAAAACATAAACATAAACTTTTTGGCGCTCCGCGCGGATTTCTTGGATCCGCGCTGGACCCCCCTCCCTGGCGCGCCGACGGAGGCGCCGCCAGGGGGGTCCAGCGCCGATCCGAGGGATCTGCGCGGACCTCCGAGTTTTTGTGTTTCTATGCCGTTTCTCGTGCCCCCGCTCCTTTCCCCAGGGAGGCGGAGGAGGCGGGGGAGGAGGACAGCAGAGGAGGCGAGGGAGGCGCTGGCGCGGAGCTGCCCTGGGCCGCCGCGCTCCCCGCGGGGGCCCGTCGCGTGGCCGCGGTCGGAGCTGGAAGGGGAAGGACATAGGAGCGGGAAGAGGAGG
>CAUYUJ010006643.1:15000-52192 GCA_963575745.1 Prorocentrum cordatum
CTGGGCGCGGGGCCTGCTTTTGCTTGCTGGCATTGAAGCTCTCCGCAGCGCTCCGAAGGGCACTGCCATTGCCTTCGGCCCCAGAAATCAAGGGCTCACCTCAGACTGCGACCGGTAGGTTAGAGACAATGGGGAACCCACGCCGCAGAAGACCTCACCATCGGCCCCTTCGGCCTCCTCCTCCTTTTCCTCCTCCCCTTGCGTCGCCTCTACTTGCGCCCCTTCTCCCACTGCCTCTCCCCCCTCCCCGACGACGAAGGACAGTCATCTGTGGAAGATAAATCGCCGCTGGCGTCCTCACGTCGCACCTTGCCCGCACCCGTACTGGCGGACTCCAGCACCGCGCAAGCGTGGTGGATATGAAAATTTTGGATCTCATATCGCGGTCATTCAAAGTGGCCATTGTGAAACCAGTGCTCCTTTAGTTTTTTTGGGGGTGCGGGGTGGGTGGGGTAGGAGTGGATCGGTTGAAGCATTGCTCCTCTTCTTCCTCATCCTCCTTCTCCTCCTCCTCTCCCACATCCCCCGCGTCCTTCGTCACTGCTTTTCCTCACCTTGCAAGTCCGCGAAGGCGCATGCTGTTCGCTCCTGGGTCTACACAGGCTGACCGGCGACTTTAATTCGACGGCTTCCCTAGCTGTTGAATTGCATGCTCCTCCGCTTCCCTGATCAAGGCAAATCGCCTGGGCATCATTCGTGGATGGGCTGGTGGGGATTTTTTTTTTTTGGTCGCGGCCGCAAGCGAAGGCGCAGGCGGCGGGTCGGTAAGTCCGGGGCGCGGTCCTTACTAATCTACAGCGAGCAGCAAACTAGAGCGCGACTGGTGGGGATATTTTTTTGGTTCGCGGCTCCAAGGCGAAGGACAGGGAGCGGGATCAACGTCCGGGGCGCGGAACGAAGTAGATTGGCCACCGAGGCGAGTGCACGTGCCAGGGGCAAAATGACCCTCATTAAGACGCATACTGCGTCAACAGGACTGGTGGAGATACGCGAAGCGTCAGGTATTCCAGTTTCCTGGGCGCGGGGCCAGCTTTTGCTTGCTAGCTGGCATTGAAGCTTCCCGTAGCGCTCCGAAGGGCACTGCCGTTGCCTTCGCCCCAGAAGTCAAGCGCCCACCTCCGAATGCGACGTATAGGTTGAAGGCAACGGGGACTACGCCGCAAACGACTTCAATATCGGCCCCTTCGGCCTCCTCCTCCTTTTCCTCCTCCCTTTGCGTCGCCTCTCCCTGCGCACCTTCTGCCGCTGCCTCTTCCATCCCCCCTGACGACGAAAACCAGTCATCTGTGGAAGGTAAATCGCCGCTGGCGTCCTCACGTCGCACCTTGCCCGCACCCGCACTGGCGGACTCCAGCACCGCGCAAGCGTGGGGCACACGAAACTGTCTTTCGTACAGCGGCCAAACAAACTTGCCTTTCGAAACCAGTGCTTCTCGTCCAGGTTTTCTTTTGGGGTGGGGGTGGGGGTGGGGTGGGTGGGTTGATGCAGTGTTCCTCCTCCTCCTCCTCCTCCTCCTCCTCCTCCTCCTCCTCCTCTCCCTCATCCCCCTCGTCTTTCTTCACCGCTGTTCCTCACCCTGCAGGTCCGCGAAGACGCATGCTGTTCGCTTCTGGGTCTGCGCAGGCTGATCCACGACTGCATTTCGACGCCCCCCCCCTAACGGTTGATCCACTGCGCGCTCTTCCGCGTCACTGATCAAGGCAACTCGCTTGGACATCATTCGCGGTTGGGCGGAGCGGATACGCGAAACGTCAAGAATTACAGTTCCCTGGGCGCGGGGCCTGCTCTTGCTTGGTGGCATTGAAGCTCCCCGCAGCGCTCCGAAGGGCACTGCCATTGCCTTCGGCCCCAGAAATTGGACGCCCGAAATGGGCACGGAAAGAATGGGTACGATGCCCAACAACAAATGTTGACCTACACCAACAGCGGCCACTGTTGGGCAGGCGGCCTTCTGTCCCAAATGGTTACAGGCCGCGGCGACACCGACAACGAGTCCTGTCCAAAATGAGCAAGAACTGCTGTTTGGGCATTGTGCCCATTCTTTCCGTACCCATCTCGTTCGTGCCGACAGAAATCAATGGCCCACCTCCAAATCCGAGCTGTCGGTAAAACTCAATGGGGCCTACGCCGCAAAAGACCTCACCATCGGCCCTTTCGGCCTCCTCCTCCTTTTCCTCCTCCCCTTGCGTCGCCTCTCCTACGCACCTTCTCCCGCTGCCTCTTCTCTCCTCTCCCCGACGACGAAGACCAGTCATCTGTGGAAGGTAATTCGCCGCTGGCGTCCTCACGTCGCACCTTGCCCGCACCCGCACTGGCGGACTCCAGCACCGCGCAAACGCGGGGCATACGAAACTGTCTTTCGTATAAGGGGCCAGATAAACTTGCCTTCGGAACCAGTGCTTCAGCTCATTTTTTTTTTGGTGGATGGGTGGGTGGGTTGAAGCATTGCTCCTCCTCTTCCTCCTCCTCCTCCTTGCCCCCCCCCCCCCCCGAGGGCTCAATGATGCATGTTGTATTGCGGTGTATGCCATATGACCGTGTGGGGTAAACTTGCGCATTGTAGTCTACCCCCTGGGTCCTTCCAGAAGAAAGCGCCTTATACGCCCCGACCAAGTGGCTCGCTTGTGCCTTGGGCTTCAAAATGCCCCAGTCTAGTCGAAAGTGAGCCTGGTAACTCAAATAGGGCATATAGCCTGGCAAATTGCATCCATCGCTCTGCTGTGAAGGTACAGTATGAGGGGTGGATGGGTAAGATAGGATAAGATCGATGTAATGATCTTTCCAGCGCATAGCGAACACTCGCGGTGTCCGGGCAAATAGGGCGCGCGTGCCTTGAGCCCAAGGCTTAGACAGCGGCGCGCGAGCTATGCTCCCGATACTGTAACATCTCCCAAAGAGCTACCCTTAAAGTCGGGAGGGGAGGAGACGGAGAGCATAGTCGCACGCAAAGATCGCGCGCACGACTGTTTGCAAAGAAAAGAAAACAGTGCGTACAGTCTGGTCAAACGCCAGACTGTAAGGCGAGTTTCCTCGCAAAGTATTACACGCAAATACAGGGCAGCCCCTTCAAACAATGAAGGGCTATCGGCTTAGTTAGAGGTAAGCCAAAATTAGGCCATACCTCACCAAGCAAATGTGTATTAAGGCAAAGGGCCTGAGTTGTACGAAGCCGGCTCGTTGCCAGGCGTGAAATATAAGGCTCGTTTCCGAGCAGCTAAAGGGGCGCCTTTATAGTAGGCGCCCGTGCTGGCAAACTGGACCGCGAGGGCAACAAGGACATACTAAAATTGATTAGACTTAGTCCTCGGGACCCCGAAAGGGAACAAATTGCTTCACGTCATACTTAAATGACTGAGTGCCTGACATCACTTCCAGAAGCAGCTCCCGATCGATGCTTCCCTTTGTATGCCCATCTGCGGTCATATCCTTAGTATCACACCATTGCACATTATGTACTATACCTATATCCATGAGCTCACGTATCCAGCTGATATGTCCAAGCAGAGTCCGTTCTGTAGGTATTTTGAGATCCCTGCTTGATAAAGATTTGTAGACGGACTCAGCGTCTATGGTAAGAGAGACTTTGATAGCAAGGCCTCCAACTTCACGCATGTCTCGTAGTTGTCGTGGAGTCAAAGCCCCTGCCTTAAGCTCGTGGAGAGTAATGAGCGTAGGGTAACACTCATCAAGGTTATGTGCGGCTGCAAGAGCCTCCGCAGCATAACTGGACCTCACCTGTAAGCGGTGTGATTTGCATAGTCCGTCACAGAGGTGAACGACGGACTTGCCTTGAGGCGAGTTTCCTCGCCGTAGTACGTTGGCCCCGCGTATGCCGTTGCCCTTGGTCTCGTCATCCTCCTCCCCGGTAAGCTTCCGATACCCCGAATCGCTATGGATGTCAACTTCATTCGTCGGCTTCATCCGAGGGAAGGTGATGCGTTTCGGGCTGCTGATCAGCTTTCGCGTCGCAGCATTCAAACGTCTGACTTGCAAATTGGTGGGCTCTTGAATTTTCTGGAGAGAGACCACATATACCATGAGCCAGATTTGGGTAAGAAGGGCATAGGCGAGGGCTCCTCGCAGGCTGACGAACATGTCGGTAATGAGTTTCGTGGCTTTGGCGTCGGCCGCCGCTCCTGTAAGTTCTGGGTGTGTGATAGGACGTAGTTGTTTAATGTACTCGTCCTGGTCCATGATCACATCTCCCTGATCATTCTTAGTGTAGCGAACGGCGCAGTTCGTATATGTGTGCTTGTTGAGCTTGCATTTGCCAAACACCTTTTCGACGCGTTGTACATAGTCGTCTATATTTTTCTCTAGACCTGTCATATTAATATCATCGACATGTTTTGCCGTCAGAAGGTCTTGGCTGAATTCAAATTCAGGATCGTAGCTGGCCGGTGTAAGTCCTATAGCTCGTGTGGTCGTACGAAGTTTGAGAGAGAACGCTCTTGGAGCGTCCTTAGTACCCGTTCCTGGTTTGAGGCATCTAAGACAGTGTCGACTTTCGTCGTAGGATGAGAAGCCGGGTAATGTACGAAGTACCTGAGCGCTTCCTGGTGGAAGAGTAAAGCAAACCATGCGAGTTTCCTCGCCGGTGGCATGGGCAAGTTCCTCATAGGTCAAACCCTTGAGGAACGCCTTATCGATATCCATGGATGCTAAGATCCACTCTGGATGGCATGCCGCTTCACTTGCCAGGAGTCGTTGGGACTGCCTTCGGGCGGTTCCCGAGAATGTTTCCACATCAAAAGCCTCAGTATCCATAAATCCACGAAGGACCAGTCTGAGACGAATGGTTTTAACGTTCTCGGTACCCATCTTTACGAACTTCCACTTGTATACATATCTGGATGTCATGATGTTGGAAGCTTTGGATAAATCGTACATCTCAAAGCATCGATTATCAATCCAGATTTTGAGCTCAGTATATAAGGCTTCACTAACCTCCTTTGGATGTGCTGCTATGTCGGCTTTGGTTAGTAGATCATCTTCTTTGACAGCCACAGCACGTTTAGCAGCAGAGGATACATATACTCTCATCGTTTCGACCATATCGGTGTCGAGCTGTGCAAGTTGAGTCTGATCCAACACTATTTTAGACATTTCTGATGTAAAGCATAGTTCAACGTAAGGACCGTATTCATCACTGTCTAGAGAGTAGCTCTCGTCGGCTGTGTTTGAACAAAGAGAGACTAGACAGGACTCGCATGATTTCGGCTCGTCTCCGAGCATATCTGATGATATAATATCATCTTCGTCCACAAATGCTGAAACCAAAACACACTGGTCGGGCAGCGTAGTTGTTGGGACGCAATAAAGATAATCATCGGTAATCGTCGTAGGATGAAGGTCCATACGTTGCTCGTCGTACCATTCTTCCAGCATCATAGCTTCAATATTGTGTTCCTCATTTTCCTCATAGATTGTCGACAGACGGCCTTCGCTCGGCGATGAAGCGTCTGGTGTGTCTGGAGAAGGCCTGTTTACAAGCGACTCGTGTTCTCCAGACGTGTTGCTTGGATGCTGATATTTAACCAAACCGTCGTGAAATCCTAAGGAAGGGACACGTGAAGTCAAGCATTGAATAAGTCTGGAGTGAGTGCTACCAGTGATCTGAGAAATGTTTAAGCCAGTGCCCACGCATTCGTAATAGTGAAACGCCGGGCTGATGTCGTTGTCATAGTGGATCAGCGTAGACCCGGTGGCGTACTTTACTGCAGGTAGGCTTGACACACTCTTAGCCAATCGAACTGCTACTACATGTTCTACTCGGAAGTAATTCCGTACGAGATACTGTAGTGCTAAGTGTACGCGCGGGTGAAACTTGCTGTCGTCTGACAGATTAAGGTTTCCCTTGTAATCGGGGATATACCCGAAAACTTTGGCAGGTTTCCCTGCGCTGAGGTGTGCCACATAAGCAAGGACGGTTTGCATGGCCATATTATCCATGCCAAGTTCCCGTGTGAGGAGACATTCGATGTATAGTGTGTGACGAGCATCAGGATACATCACAATTACCTCACGAGATCCTGCCTTGACAACAATATGTCCTCTTTCAGGCGCGTTTCGGATCACCGGGAATGGGCCGTTCCAGCCTCCATGGTCGTCCTTGGTGGCAGTAGGTCGGTGGTAGTCGACCAAATCCCCTGATGAGTAGAGGCGAGCACCATCAGGAGTCGTCTTAGCCCTAAGAGCCCGATTTGTCTTGGCTACAGCAGTAGCCTGAGTTATGGCTTCGAGGCTGACTTCCCTTACACGACGTTCTCGTTCGCGTCCTGAAGTCTCGGGTCCCTTGGGAAAGTCAAGGGTATCGAGATCAGGAAGGAAGGAGGGCTGACGTCCTGTGTGTGCCTGATATGGCGATACTCCGTTATAAAACGTAAACGCATTTGTAACGAAGATGCCTTCCGCCAGTATTCTAGTGAATACAACAGGGATGTTGTGTCTATTCAATTCTTCCTCAATCATGTGGAGGACGCCTCTGAGAATGCCGTTTCGTGACTCAATTGAAGTCGCATGTTGGCCAGGAGCACGGATACGAAGTTCCGTGCCCTTATTGGCCATCATGGTTTTAGCGGCATCGTTATTCAGGGCGCCTTCTCCGTCTGATTATAAAAAACTTTGAGGGGTCCGTGATAGGCAATCCAGCAATAGTGGTAGGCGTCGATGATAGTGTCACGTTCTCTGTCGGAAATCTCTAGGCCTGCTGCCAGGCGTATACAACGGTCCATAATATGAAATATGGTCCGTTTCTGGTAAAACATGAGGTCCATTTCCCCTTCATCGAGCCAGTTACCAGGGAGGCTTACCGATGGTAATGTTGAGTTTCCTGGACGTTCCCATGCTCTACATTCCCGACAAGTATCGCAGATTTCCTTGATCATGTTCAGTCGAACGTTATCAAGCCCCACCTTTTCGAGGATTAGCCTCATCTTTGGCTCCTTCGCATGATGCCATCGCAGATGCAGTTTTCGGAGTTCCTTTTTCACGACATGGGGTTCGTGACTACGGAGACTCTGTAGACTGTGTTGGATGTCAAATCTCGTCCAGTCGGGTAGTCGTGGAGCCCCAGAGCCGGTGGAGGCAAGAGGGTTCCTTGTAGCTCTCCGTAGTTGATCTCCTGTGTTGACTGCGTCTGGAGGTGGTGGTACGCCTTGTAGACGTCCGCGGCGGGCCGCTACCTGTGGCGTGTCACTAGAAGACGCAGAAGGCGTGTTTCCACGCTCGGGGGCGTCTCGTAGTAGGTCGTAGCTGCTGGTACCAGATGTCGGATCGACGTTACCGAAGGATCGTGGTCGTGGTGGCCTGGCGTGTGCGCCTTGGCGGCCACCTGAAGCTGAAGCTTGGCCCTCACCAGGTTTAGGTAAGGGTTTCCACCAAGCTGGCACGGCTTTGCCTTCGGGGTCGTGGTCGTCTGGTAGTTTAAATGGTTCAGCAAAACGACATTTACCAGGTTCGGTACCAAGGTGGTTCTTAACACCCTTGCTTCTCGTAAGATCCCTTTGACGTGCTGGACATGGCCAATATACAGAGATGGAGTCATGATATTTGCACTGCGTAGGGTCTCTGTTATGGCTAGGACTGTCCTTTCGGACGTTGTCGATGCATGCCGGGCACGTAGCCACCTTTGGGATGATACGATCACCGATGCGTCTCATACCTTCGCCTGGTTCAGCTTGCTCAGGAAGGTCGGCAGGATAAGCATGTGCAGTACTTATAGGCGCGTTTCCGCGCGTAGTGTCAATGGCTTTCGCCAGATAGACGGCTTCCACGAAGGCAGACTGCAGTCGTCGAGTATATCTCTGTGCTAGTGAAAGCTCGGTGTTGCACGGTTGTGCGTGCACATGCTGACCGTTGCACTTGAGTCGCTCAAAGGGTTTAAGAATTGTCTCGTCGTTGCTGGTGATATTTGTCGGCTTCTTAATGTAGTCACCAGTCGTATCCTTAAGTCCCGTAGCGCATTGGTCAATGCGTACGGTTGTAATGTGTGGTCGGTTGGCAAGCTTCGTCCATGGAGAGGTATCGTCCACCCATGTTCCTGTAGGTTGTTCGCGTATAAACCACCTCTGAGCGTCATCTTGGGTTGCAGCAATTTTACCACAGTAAATTATGTGTGGTAAGTCTTCTCTGTGGTGCTGTTCCCAAGTGTTATAGTTGACTTTATAGTTATAGTAAGATGGTGGTCCTGTGGTGCGGTAGCTGGGTTGCAGTATGGCAACTCGTGCGTAGCATATCGCAAAGTAATGATCTATAACCTGCTGCACCGAGGGGTCTCCCAGGTCGACATATGTAGTCTTGTCCAAGTTGCCGCCTGAGGAAAGTCCCCTTGAGAAGGCAAGCTCTGAGATGCCACCCTCGCCGCCACAAAGCTCCAACATATCCACGCAGTTGTTATGGCCGTAGCATAGTGTAGCAACTATGCTATATATGTTAGCGTGTGTGTCGGGCATAGATGTGGGGAGGGTAAGGAACAGGTCATCGTCCTCGTCGGAGCTTATCAGCTCAACAGGGACGTCAGTACTCCAGATTGCCATAAGATCCTGTCCGAGTCCTGACAAGTCGTCGCCGCAATCGTCATTTCCGTCTTCAACGTGCTTTTTAATGCGGCGAGGCTTGATGCCTGCTTCCTTTTCGGCTTTGAGCCTCTCCTTCTGCTTTATACGCGATTCAGTGGGTAAAGCTTGCTCGTCTTGTTCGTCGGTCTGTGTACTCATTGTCGTGGTTGAATGGGTACATGCGTCAATCGCCAGAGTCGGGAGGGGGGAGAACAGTCATCTATGATGACGCGTCGATGTTTCTGTGGTGATTGAGTCGGCTCGTGTACAACCGAGTACTGATGTTGGCAACCCCTGCATGGTAATCGGCTCGTTTCCGATTCCTCGCCAATACAACCGAGTACTGATGTTGGCAACCCCTGCAGGTAATGGTGCATGCCAATCATACCCTGTTGGTTGATCGGTAACTGTGATATCTTGAATAACCGCGTTGGTATCCAAATTGATTGTTACACGTCGGATGACTTCAGACCATTTTGGTCCTCCCTTACGAGTCGTCACATAGTGACGGGTGTTATGGTCTGTACGTGTATACGTATTTAAGTATACGGGCACGTTTCCGTGCGTGGTGGTGCTCCCCAGGATTTTGTCGTTCAAGTGACGGATGAGTATAGTGCGTGTCTGAGCCCGCCATTCAGCATGTCGTACTGTATGGCCGTGCCAATCCAACACATGTTGTGGTATGGCCTGCTTACAGGTACATGTCCACAGCTTCGAGCTGATCGGTATTGATGATGCTACCTGCATATAGGTACCGCTTGGTGTATTGTCTTGCATATTGAACCGAATACCGAAATGACACAGACGCATCCGTATTACTGCCAACTTTAGATCTTCCAGGGTATCACGTACTGGAGATAACTTCCAAACGTATCCTGGGGGACCAAATATTATAATCTTCATGCGGAGTTTCTTGGCTTTAATCAACAAGTTCTGGATACGTGACCAATGTGGGGCCACTCTCTTTCCTGGAGTTCGTACGTACCAGTCACCCGGAGTACTAATCCATATGAGAGTGTAATCTCCACTGATCACCGCACCTAGGTAGTTTGTGCCCACGCTTGTCATAAGTTCGTTGTGGGAAATACGATCACAAATATAACCTCGTGTGCGGAGGTCGGCACATGCCTCCCTCGTATCTTCGATGACAAAAGCCCTCTTACTAAGGCAGGTTACCCCGCTGTCCTTGTTACCCCCCGGCTTTTCAGCCAACAGGCAAGACGACGAGGGGGCGACGTCGCCCTGCCATCTTCAAGATGAAGAAGATGTGCCTACAATATCTGCCAGCATCTGGGCTTCCCTCAGATGCTGGAGCTCAGCACTGCAGCGCGCCGTGGCCTCAGAGGCGGATTGCTCCGCAAATGCTGTCAGCATCGATGGATGATCCATCAGCTGTTTCAGCGCGCCTTTGGACCTAGCGTCGCTGACCGTATGCAATTCACGATTAGTGTATCCCATCACTATTTTACGGCGGGACTGCACAGCGTCCATGGGTACACTACCACCATGCAGGGCCAGTGTCCTGGCAACAAAACAATCGAACGTCTCGAGATCGTCGATGTTGTCGCCTCGCATGGTGGCCTTGGCGAGCGTCTCCATCAACCCCTGGGGCAGGTTTCCCTGCAATTGATTGCGCTCCTGCGCTGGGGTCGGCTCGCCTGTCAGCACTGTCTGGAAGGACGTGCTGCTTGAGCTCGAGGCGGGTTGCCCCGCAGCTCCAAAACAATCACACCTGATCGACAGATGCCCTGACGGCAACTTTGTCGTCGGCATGATTTTGGAGCCTTCTGGGAGCTCCATTTTGACCTGCCCCTTACCAGGGGATATCAGCTTTTCCTGGCCTCGTTCAAGCACGATGATCGTGCGCTTGTCCTGCGTACTATCGAGACCTAGGATGGCTGGCAGGTCCTTACCACAGCCTGACACAATGTTCGTCTTGTATGAATCGAGTTGGGCCGACCCCTGGTACTCGCAGGCAATACTGAATGTGCCTACGGTATCCACTGGGGCCGACCCTTCTCCCACTCCGTTGATATTCAAACGAGAGCGGGGCTCGAACGTACAAGTGCGGCCATGTGCCTCGGCAGCCTGGACGAACTTACGGCTCGTGTTCTCGCCCGTGATGTTGATCTTCGAACCGACGTCGATGAGTATGGAATTACCACCATCATCCAAGAACGTCTTACTCGGCTGCTTGATGTGCACAGTTTCTGAAGTGTCGGCTGTGTCGGTAGGCGGGTTTCCCCGCGGCACAGTCGTACTCCCTGGCGGGTTACCCCGCACGACACTGGCATGCGACTCGCTCTCGGCCATGCGTGCCAGGTCAATGTACTGGAAGTACGACACGTGCTGGGCGTGATCACCACGCTCCTCCCGCCAGTTGGCATACTCATCACGTATGCTCATGTACTGCTCGCGGGTAGTGCGCCTTATCAGCGTTAGGTACGAGTGAAGGGCGATGTCCTGCAGCCCCTCGTTCGTGATGTGATCCCGGTACCGCAGCCACTCCTCGAACTCCTCATTCGTCGCTGAGATATTGACGGCCCTGGCTGCTGTTGCTGCTGACGCCACTGAGGATTCTGATAAGTCTAGCGACGGACTATCAGTTTCAGGATGGTTGGCATCCAGCATAAATGTTGTGTGCGTATTATCCATCTGACTCTGGAAATGTCGTACACGCAATTCACGCAGCTGATCAGGGTCCAGTGACATCTCAGCCTCACCTCCACTCTGAGGAGACATCTGAGGAGTATCATGCATGTTTCCCTGCTGAGGCGCCGTCATCGGGATGAGCTGATCAAAATATCCCGTTTCCATAGGCGGCCTTACCTCTTCAGGCAGGTATCCCTGCTGTTGTGACGGAACTGTCTGCGTAGCTAGCATCCTGGACGTCATCTCCTCCACCATGCCCCTCAGCTCCCGCAGCTCTCTCGCTGACTGCTCAGGAGTCTGACTAAAGGAGCCGGTCCATGGGAAGGATGATGCTATAATGCCAGGTGCTCGACAGATAGCACATGGTGGCTGCTGGGGATCTCCCTCACGCTGATTTGCGACGTGGCCCACCACATTAGAATTCCAGCATCCCTCGTGGAATAGGTGATTGCACCTCAGGCGGTAGACGCTATCCCTGGGCTGAAATTCTTCGAGGCATACCGCACAGGTATCTTCCATCCCAGTAAAGACCTCTACGTCTGCTGCCCTGGGATATACCCGCCGCTGCCTCTCCAGTACCGTCTCGGAGGGCATGAAGGCTGATGGGGGTGTCCCCGTTGGATTCAGCACTTCCTGCACTTCGACATTTGGCATGGAAGTGGTAGGAGTCGGCGGGCGAGTTTCCTCGCAAGGGTGAGCCCCTGTTCCTCACCACATCAAGTGCAGCTGCACGTGACTGATCCCGTACGCTTTGCACCGCCTGCCTCCTCCTGAAACATGCCTGCTGAGTGTGGTGTGTCTGCCTGATGTAGTCAGGCACGCCCCTACTGCCAGACGATATTGAATGGGCAGTGGGCTGAACAACCACCTCTGGTGATGTTGGTGAAGGCATAAAGGCCATGTGCGGGTACATGGAATGGTCGCTGCAGCGCACATTAGTGAGGTTATGCATCTGATCCGCCAATTCACGAACAAATTTGTTCGGAACCCTTGACCCGTCAGGGTATAATGGCGGATTCATCTGCGTTGGTGGTGGCCTCTGGCCCTGAGACATGCTCGGATGGGCGTTGAACGCCGGGATAAAGGCTCGTTGCCGAGCAGGGTCCCGTGGGTTGGGGCCCTCAGGTTCCCAGGACCAGGCTGGCCTCCACCTCTGCCCACTTGGGTGAGGCAGATTATGGTTCTGCACCTGCTGTCGTCACACCCGCGTGCCCAGGCAGGTCCCTGCTGACTCGTTGGTATCATGTTGAGGAGGGCTGTGCTGTGATCAGCCCTAGCCGCAGCTATCCTCTCCATGAGTGTGCCGTTTGCGGCAGGGCGGACAGGTGTCCCGAATGGGGATTGTGACGGTGGTGTGCCCAATGGAGTCATGCCCCTTGGAGTGTGCATGCTCTGAGTAGGGCTTCCATGCATTGGTTCAAACCGAGCAGGTCCGCTTGGAGGCAGGTTTCCCTGCATGGCCTGACGATTTCTCGTAGCCATAGCGGACATTGCTCCCTGGCCTGCGGCCCAGGGATCTTGCTGGTATAACCTGTCCGCCAGCTGTTCTACCTGATCAGGGTTCAGCGCGGCTGCGATCTGATCCAGGTCCGAGGTACTGATGGCCTGCCAAGACACGGCACTAGGCCCTTGGCTTGGCTGTAGTGGTCCCCAACTTCCCTATGGGGGTAGACCATGGGGGGGGTCGACGCCCTCTTGGTCTTGGGACCACTGGTACTTAACGCTGGAAGTACCAACGTCAGCCCACCTGTCAGGAGCAGACATCGTTGCGACAGAGACTCGCGCATGGCGGCTCCCCAAATACTCTGGATTACGCCATTGCCTTCCTGTGGTCAGATCCTCTACATGAGAGATGTAATACGGTTCAATGATATCGTTATCTCCCTCGGACAAGAGGACTCCGTTATCGGACCAACAGAACTTCATACCATCTTGTATGGCCTGACGCCAATCTACGAAGATGATGATGTCTGAATCTGGGTCCCACCCACTGTTCACGGCACGGCGGCGAACTGTCGGCACGAAATGAATGTGCGAACGGCCTGTCCCCTTTTTCTTCGTGTTGTGCTCAGGTCTACAGGACAGGCCGTGCCACATAATACCTTCGAAAGCATGCCATCGAGTGCCATGCATGGCGACTTCAGGGTATGGGGCCGGTCTCCCGGCAGGTTGGTCGCACAGTACAATGTAGCTGTACAGCGACCATGGAGCTTTCAATGTCCATGAATGCCCCTGAGAGGCGCGGATGAAGATAGCGGGCTCGCCGGAGTCCCGCATTAACACCTTGAACTGGAGGCGTTGTTTTTCCTCTCCGTCTGGTTCACGAACATGAGCAACTGCCATCATGATGGCTGCCAGTTGGTCAACCGAGCGCCTACATAGATGCTCGTTGATGACCTTGGCCTCGTCATACTTTGGGCTATACCCAGCATGTCTTGGTTGACCTGTGTTCCACGGATAATGGTCAACGAGTTCCACTAGGTTAACCCAACCATCATGATCATCGAAAGATTCCAAGCGCCACACAGGATTGTGTTGCTTGTCTGGCGCATGTCTGCATATCCTGCTGAGAGCTTTGCTCAGCTGTTTGAGAATATCATTGGATGTGGGAAGGATTCCAGCTTTCCTGCATTCCTTCATGAATGTCTCATCCACCGAGCGTATCGGTGGGAGCTTCCGAAGCGCAAGTCTATCCCTGATCACATTTGGAGTCCCACTAGTGAAGGACGTGTCACCTGGGTGGTGCAGCTGAACCACTGGCGGGTTTCCCCGCATCGGAACCTCTGTTGCTGAAGAGGCTGCGGCTCCTGAAGAGGAGGAAGCTGCGGCGGCAGCGCCTGGCGGGTTTCCCCGCGGAGATGCGCGACTGGCGCTGCCCCTGATCTTCGGCACCCAGGTACCCCTCGACATAGCACCTTCATCGGACCTCCTGGAACGAGCCGCCACAGGCGAAGCTGGCGCAGGTGCATACCCACTGCGCTCGAAAGCTGCCGCCCGTTTCGCAATGGACTTGCTGCGACTAAGCGGGCGTCTTCGTTCCTCCATGGGGTCCTGAGGTTGCTGCTTGGGCACAGACGCTTGTGGAGGAGTTGCGCCAATCGGCGGCTTCGGCGTCGCAGATCGAGGCGCCTCCATATGCGCGTCTGGCCCAGGGTCCTGAGGGCTCGTCTTCGGTTTCGGCACCGGGGACGGCTTAGGTGTCGGGGGTTCACTCTTGGCCTTCGAAGTTAGTGGGGGTGGGGGCCTCGTAGCCCTCTTCATGTAGATCTTACTAGAATCTTCCAACATCTTGCGAGTTGCCTCGCGAGTGCGGTCTTCTGCTGTCCGCGTACGCTCCTCATCCTCCGCCACACGTTGAGCCTTTGTCTCGTCCTTGATGATCGGCTCTGGTTGTTGGGACTGGCTAGAGACGCCAGGCGAGTTTCCTCGCATACTAGGAAGACTGAAGAGCGCGTCTTTCTCTTCCTGGGTCATGGCTACCAGTCCCCTTGGAACCGGGGTAGGCTTTTCTTCTTCTTTCGGATCCAAGTGGCTCAAAATCCCGAGACGATGATTCACTTCCGCGATCTCGTCCTGCGTCATCGGGATAAGTGGCGGATGGCCCTCTTTATGAGGGGTTTTGCCCCTGTTGGGGCTCAGGCCTTCGTTGTTGCCAACGGGGCATCCTGGCCTGTGGTTCTGAAACGGCTGGGAACAAGGTCCGCATGCTGCGTGAGGCCTATACTGCTTGCGCGCCGCGATAATATCTCGTAACTGAGTCCGCACTTCTTGAATTTCAGGGCGGCGGATGTTTGTTGCAAGCTGATAGCCTCCGCGGATGGGCTTGCCATCACTGTCCCTATAGGCAGGGTTGCCCTGGCCGAAGGCCGAGTGTTCCCCTTTTCGGCGTCTTGGGTCGTTGTGCGGAAGTAGCTGGCCACCTCTCCTGAGAGCGTGTTCTTTTGGGCCAGCCTGTCTCCACTCACGAGGAAGTCGAGCCTGTGGATGTGGCTCTTCTCTGACGCGCGTATGGGAACGAGATCTTCTGGTGTTCTCATCAGAGGAAGCTGCCGAAGCAGCAGGAGCGGCACCCGGTGAAGGTGCCTGAGGAGGCTCCTGTGCGATCCCAGATGGATCGTCCGATGGAGGCAGGTCTCCCTGCTGGGTGGAGCTCGGCGCAAATGGCGCTTGTGCCGATGGTGATGATGATTCAGACTCATCAGGATCGAAGTCAACCTCTTCCTCACAATTCATGTCCATCATGAGGATGGTGACGTCATCCTCATCTAACCCGCAACCATCGCCTTCTACTTCTTCTGATGTCGAACTACCGATGATGATGGCCATTGGCGTATCTGGTACAGGCAGGTTTCCCTGCATAGCCGGCGTCTGTGCGTCGCTCGGCTGTCCCGGAGTAGGAGGCGCTGTTGTCGGCTCAGGCTCGTCACCGAGCATAGGCTGCCCAGCAATGTTACGCATGGCCGTATGGTTTGGCCTCATTCCCACCGCCTGGAGACCCCATCCTGGCGGAGGAAGATCATGACCGCGCATAGCGATTGCCATTTCCAGAGCACGACGCCATCTACCACGGGAGTATATCAAGTGTCTCTGCACTTCCTGAGGATACACGCTGTCAATGAGAGTCAGAACTGCCAAAAGTAGCTCTGAACTACCGCAAGCATCATTATCCTGTTCTGTCATGATGCCCGCTTCGATGTGTTCTTGACTCTCAGGATAACCAATTGTAAGTATCTCATGCATCCTCATGAGGGTCTGCAAAAGGGTACGTGGTCCATATTCGCCTGGAGCAAGCGAACCAGGAGGTATGAACGGAATATCTGGTTCGCCTGCAATGAAGGCCTGAACAAATGCCTGAGACTCCATTTCAATTAAGTCTTCAGTGGTCTGGGGATATTCTCCCATCAAAGAAGGCCTGTTTCCAGGCGGGATTTCGGGCGGAGGTTCGAGGTTCCGTTGAACCTCGGAAGGCGAAGCCTCTATAGTGGTGTCCTCGTCGTCGCTCTCGTAGGCCATGATGTTGCCTGGGTTCCCGAACATCCAGTCGAAGAAAGAAAGAGGCTCGTTTCCAAGCGTACCGTGTTCCACGGGAGTGAGTTCGTTACTGCCCGTGACGAACCGGCGGACGTACTCGAGGTAGTACGCGTACAATCCATGACCATACCCCTCGAGCTCGTCGATGTTGTCCATGCCAACTACCCAAGTGAAAAATATCTGTTCCATAGCCTCAAAGTCCTGGAGGCTCAGATATTCAATGGATGGTGCACTTGAGCCAAAATGGACTTCGGACGACATGCCCTTTCCATTTCCCTTCGCTGGACAATCTCGCACAAGATGATCGGAACTACCACATTCATGGCATTTGAGAACCTGGCCGTCTCTACCTCGCGGGTTTCCCCGCCTACCTTTACCTTTACCTGAGGTCTCTCTACGGCCTTTACCACGGCCTTTTCCCCCAAAGAATATCTCATCATGTTGTTCATCTGAGAGCCTCTGGAGAAATGCCGCGATACCTCGCCCGTTCAACCTCCGACGACCACGCTTGCCTTTACCCTTTCCTTTAAAACTTCTGCGTATCCTCCTTCTAACACGACGCACTGGTTTTCGTGTGAACCTCCTCCACCTTCGTTTGGCCTGTTGTAACAGCCAGAATAAATGCTCAGCACGCTGATTGTCGTTATCCATATTCATGATATCTGACCAATCTAGAGCTTCAACACCATCTGATGATATAGTGTCTGTATCGGTGCCGGAGTCGAAGTCTTCGTCTCCTAAATAGGTGGATACACCGTCGGTTCGGGGATTTGATTCCCCCCATAACGAGCGGTGTGGTTGTGGTTCTCTAGAAGGAGGGCTGGTTGCCCAGCTTGGTTGTGATCGATCCCCTGCTAATGAAGCAGTGGATTCTCCTGGGTCATCGGCCCATATGCTTGAGGGCCCGTTTCCAGGCTGGGCTTCAGTGGTCAAGGTAGTGTAAAAATTTCCACTACCAGATCCCCTTCCCCTTCCAAACACAGATCCTATGTTACGAGGAGACCGTTCGGATAGGTGGCCTATCGAACGCATCCTCTCCAACAACTCATCATACTGTTGTTGTGTTCGAGGCATTTGGTGGTTGAGTGGCTGTAAGAGTTGCATGGCTTTCTGGTTGCCGACGCCTAAGGCGCGGAATAGGATAGTGGTTAGCAGTTGGAAATTAGGAAGGTCGAATCCCACCGACTGTGCCTCAAGTCGGGCCATTTCGAATCGGGTAAGAATGACATCGATTCGTTCCCCGTGAGGCACATGGAAGTCGATGGGTTGTGTGCCGGAAGTGAACTGTCGCTCATCTTCCAGGCGTTCGAACTTCATGCTGAGGAGGAACATGATGTAAGTTACTGGGTCTGTGTGGACCCCATCAATGTCAGCACCATAGTTTATAATGTCAGGCGGTACCCTCATGGCGAGTGTCCTCGCTAGGCCACCTAGGCCGCGTTGTATTGCGGCCGCTTGGGCCTG
This sequence comes from Prorocentrum cordatum, assembly GCA_963575745.1. Lineage (NCBI taxonomy): Eukaryota > Dinophyceae > Prorocentrales > Prorocentraceae > Prorocentrum > Prorocentrum cordatum. The sequence continues at coordinate 32,706 of CAUYUJ010006643.1, forward strand.
TGGCGTCATACGTCCGCTTGTAACGTTGAGCCATGCGTTGACCTCGTAAATGTACTCACGAAGAGGTACATTACCTTGAGGGTCCCAATATGGGCCATGTGTTTGCCCATCGGTGTTGTTATCTCCACGACGCATGTGTCCGATTGCTGCCCCCAGCGCGAACCATATGATAGCGAAAACGATTAGCCCGAGAATGTGTAACGAAGGACGGTTATGATGCGCGTTGTCGCGCTGGGGTAGCGCCTTGTCGAGTCTTCGAGGCGCTCTGTCTGGCGGGTCTCCCCGCCCTTGCTTCAAGTATTGCGCTGTTAGCTCGTTGCCGAGCGGTTGGTAGTAACGCAAAGATGAAGCGTATATGGTACCAGTTTGGTCGTCTAGACGTCGTACCTCTCGTGTTGCTTCTTGTTCTTGAATAGATCCTCGTAAACGTACTGGGAGTGGTGGCGCAGGGTGGTAGGTGGTCACGAAGATCGTGCCGAAGAATATGAGGCTACGAAGAGCAAGAGCTGACCACACGAGAGTGCGGCCAGCTCCGCTACCAAGTCGAAAGTGAGCCTGGTAACTCAAATAGGGCATATAGCCTGGCAAATTGCATCCATCGCTCTGCTGTGAAGGTACAGTATGAGGGGTGGATGGGTAAGATAGGATAAGATCGATGTAATGATCTTTCCAGCACATAGCGAACACTCGCGGTGTCCGGGCAAATAGGGCGCGCGTGCCTTGAGCCCAAGGCAGCGGCGCGCGAGCTATGCTCCCGATACTGTAACATCTCCCAAAGAGCTACCCTTAAAGTGTCTCGGCCCCAAGGCAGTTCAGGACGGTCCCGACCTGTCTCAAAAGGGCCCGCGAGAGCCACAACACAGCCCAAAAACAATTACAGAAAACCTCACGTCAACTCCAATAAATCCTCGAGACGGCCAGGGTGGGTCAAACACTGAAAGACGGTCCAAGATGCCCCCCAGGCGGCCAAGAGGCTCCAAACCTGGCCAGGGCGGCCCCCAAGAGGATCCCGAATAAACACCCACGACCTCACATCACACGCTTGGCGGCCGAAGGTCCCGAAGAGCAATTTGGACAACACCAGGGAGCAACGTACTGCAAAGGAGATCATTCGAGGAAGCCATCCAAGAAACCATGAACGACACAATACCGCCATGCGGGAGACCATACGGGAGATTACGCGGGAGACCAAACAAAGTATTCGACGGGGAAGTACACGGGAGACCACGCTGGAGACCATACGGCGAGCCATCCAGGAGTCCGTACGGGAGACCGTACGGGAGACCATGCGGGAAACCAAGCGGGAACACATACACCTACTCTGGACCAGAGGAACTCAAGGTTGACCTTATTCTATTTGTACATTTACATTTGCACATACATGTACATACATACATAGTGTGCCCACGCGCGCGCTTCGCGCGGGTTCATATTCTAGTGTCACTGCTGCGCCACGTTTTACGGCTCTCGCTTTCGCTCGTTAGATCGGCGACATTGCGAAGTCCGCAACGCGTGGGCACCCCCTCCCCTTCCCCCCTTGTCGTCGTCGTCCTCCTCCTCCTCCTCCTCCTCCTCCTCCTCGTCCTCCTCCTCCCCGTGCTCCTGCTTCTGCTCGTGCTCCCCCTCCTCATTCCCTCCTCCTCGTTACTCCGTGTTCACTCCTCTTCGACCTCCCCCTTTTCCTCATGTACTGATCCTCCTCCTCTCCTCCGTTTGTAGCTACTCCCCTTCCTCCCTCCTCCTCCTCCTCCTCCTCCTCCTCCTACTTCTCCTCCGCCCGGATGTTCCCAGAGAGGTTCCTGGGACCATATGGGCGGTTCTTCCACCGCCCTGGCAAGGATCGTGGCCCAAAGGGAGCTCCACCTACGGCCCCCAAAGGAAGGGTCGCATGGCGTCGTCACGCCGATGTCGGCACAACCCTCGCACTAATCGCGCCCCATAGGGAGCCCCCCCGACGGCTCCAACACGAGGGGTTGCATGGCGTCCCTCCGCATATTTTTGCACACACACCCGACGCGGATCGTACCCCGCAAGGATCTCCATGCATGGCACCCGGGGGCAATTTCGCATGGCGCCCCCGCGCCCGTTTCGGCGCCGCTGCACGCCCCACAAGGAGCTTCACGCACGGCCTCACTGGGCGCGCTCGCGCGGCGGCCGTTCCCTTCACGCGGATCGCGCCACCCGAGGATCGCGCGCTAGCTCCGCAGCGGCCTTCTATCCGGTCTACCCCGCGTCGCGCAGTATTTGAAAAGAGAGGGAGAGAGAGAGAGAGAGAGAGCCGCGCCCTGCGCTACACGCAGCTGCATCGGGGTGGGCATTTCGCCAGGCCAAATGTTTTCACGGATTTCTTACATGCATGCGTACATGAAGACGCACACATACAATCAGGCATGCATGCGTACATACATGCGTACGTACATACATACGCATACATGCACATGGAAACAGCATCTGTGCCGATCAGGCGGCGCCCCAGGAACGGGTCTAAGTTGTGGACCGGAGGCCTCTCGTCGATGTATGTCGAAACTGCTTAAGAAGTGTCTCTGGCCCCCGTTTGAAGCCTCTTAGGGGTCTCCTGAGGGCTTCCTGGGGGCCTCCCGGGTCCTCTTGGAGGCCTGTGAAGGCCCCTTTGGGGCCTCTTTGGGCCCCATCGTCATCGTCATCGTCATCTCTATCACAATCGTCGTCATCGCCATCGCAATTAACATCGCCATCGTCGTCAACGTCGTCACCATCGTCACCATCACCATCACCATCACCAGCATATTCATCATCATCATCATCATCATCATCATCATCATCATCATCATCATCCTCATCCTCATCCTCATCCTCATATCATCATCATCAACACCACACTTACCATTACAGTCGCCATCACCATCACCACCATCATCGCCATTCCTCATCGTCATCCTCATCCTCATGCTAATCCTCCTTGTCCTCGTCCTCGTCCTCCTCCTCCTTCAAATCATCACCATCATCACCGTCATTATCATCACCATCGCCATCATCGCCATCATGTTTATTATCATCATCATGATAATTGACACTATCATCGTTATCATCACTTATCGTCGTCATCACCATCATCATCATCATCTGCATCCGCATCGTCACCATTAGCAGTGTCTGTATCCGTCTCACCATCATTCTTCACATCATTACCATCAACATCAACGTCATCATCATCACCGTCACGTTCACAAGTTCCCCGATCTAGAACTGAGGATCGACCCGAACGCTGGAACCCCTCCTGGTTCCATGTTGTCTTTATTCTAGCGTCTTTGCTGTGGTCGAGGGTGTTCCGACAAACGCTCGGACTCCAGCAAGTCAGCGGGGGCCTACAAGAACCCTCGGCGACGGGCCGAAGGGTCATACCGAAAGCGGAAGGCCCACTCCACCTCTGGCTTTGACAAAGTGTGTTGCTGGTCGCTCGGATTCGACCCCGTCGACCGGAGCCCCGAGGGAGGGCACTCCGCCTGTTTTTACAGGGTGCGCGAGGAAGTTTTTAAACGCAGTCGGGACTCAGGGGGAGGAGCGGTTCGGGGGTAAGGGGGAGAGCCCTTTGCCCGCGGCGAGTGCGTTCTAGAGTCACTGTGCTCTACGCGCTCGTGCAGGGGCGGGTCACTCCGCTCTGCGCAGGGCGCGATCGGAGGCGCGCGCCTCCGCCGATCAACAATCGGCGAGTTCGGGATCAGGGCAACTCGAATAGGCGAGGCCTCGCGAACGGTGGCGTGTCCATCTTCCCAGAGGCGCCCGTATTCGTCGTGCAGTACGTGGCGTCCGCATCCACAGGGTGAGAAACCGCATGCTTCACAATGGGCCCGCGCACAAGATTCGAAGTGGCTATGACAACGGCACTCCCGTTAGCGAGCTTGTTGATACCACAGGCGAGAGGGCCCCCCCCGCTGGAATAGACATGCTGCGTGACAAGCCAGCTGGCTGATGATGGGAATGCAGATGAGGATGGGTGAGGACGGTGAGGATCAGGAGGCAAATGGCGGGTCTGCGATGAAGTGGGTGTGTTCTGGGTTGGGTTCTTGCGTCTGTGCGGGCGGACCAGAGAACGGCCCCCCCGCCCCTCTGTTGATATGGGGCCAGGCCCACATCCCGATTCCACACAGAGGCGCTCCAGAGTGTGACCCACGGGCTAGCAAGAAGCATGCGATACCCTCAGTCGCAGTCACGACCCAGCCTGCTCCTTCCACTTCTCCTCCATCCATCCACCCAGCCCCGTCCTTTTCGAGGGGGGGAAAGTCCACCACCCCAGTCTCTGGTGGCAACTGGGCCCCGGAAGGGAAAAACCAACGGCGCCCACCGAGTGCGATTGATTCTACGCTGGAGCATATTGGCGACAGCCCGCCGCTTGCCCTTCACCACGCCTCGGCAAAGGGCGGCATACGATCCACTCCTCCTCCTACTGCTTACTGCCTCTTCGTCCCCCACCCCGCGGCGAAGAAATACCTCGCTATCCGTGAAGGTGGAATTCCGGCCCTCCTCCTCGTGCAGATTCCTCGCTCGCATGTAAACTAAAAGAATTCCCGCATCCCGCGCGGGTGGCGTGTGCGCGCAACACACGACCCTTACCCCCGCCGCTGCATCTCCCCCTCTCGCGTCTGAGGGCTGGAGGCGGCCAGCGACGAAGAGAAGGGCTGAGCCATGTGTCAAACTCCGCCGACCTGGCGCGCGAGCCTAAAAAGAGCCTGCGCTTCTTCCTTAGGGGGTACTAGAGGGGCCCATGACCCAAGAGGCCCCCAGCTCCTCCTCCGCCTCCTCCTCCTCTTCTTTTTTCCCAACCCTCCTTGGAGGGGTATTTGTTTTGAATAAGAGACTGTGGTCGCGTCCTCCTCCCACCTCCCCCTTGCCTCCTCTTGCCTTGTGCATACCTCTTTTGTGTGTGTGTGTGTGCATCTTGCCTGCGGTGTCGCGGGGTGTGCTGCGATCTGCGAAACCGTCGCCACTTTCGACGGCTGCTGGTGGGTCCAGCGGAGTGAGGCACCGCGCAGATCTGAGCGAGACCTCGCCGTCCCTGGGGGGCTGCGATCTGCGAAACTGTCGCCACTTTCGAGGGCTGCTGGTGGGTCTGGTGGGTCCAGCGGGGTGAGGCACCGCGCAGGTCTGAGCGGGACCTCGCCGTCCATGGGGGGCTGTGATCTGTGAAACTGTCGCCACTTTCGAGGGCTGCTGGTGGGTCCAGCGGAGTGAGGCACCGCGCAGATCTGAGCGGGACCTCGCCGTCCCTGGATTTTCGAGGGCTCCTGGTGGGTCCAGCGGAGTGGGGCACCGCGCAGATCTGAACGGTATCTCGCGCTCCTTGGGGGGCTGCGATTTGCGAAACCGTCGCCACTCTCGAGGGCTGCTGGTGGGTCCAGCGGAGTGAGGCACCGCGCAGATCTGAGCGGGACCTCGCCGTCCCTGGGGGGCTGCGATCTGCGAAACCGTCGCCACTTTCGAGGGCTGCTGGTGGGTCCAACGGAGTTGGGTCCAGCGGAGTGAGGCACCGCGCAGATCTGAGCGGGACCTCGCCGTCCCTGGGGGGCTGCGAGCGAAACTGCCGCCACTTTCGAGGGCTGCTGGTGGGTCCAGCGGAGTGAGGCACCGCGCAGATCTGAGCGGGACCTCGCCGTCCCTGGGGGGCTGCGATCTGCGAAACTGTCGCCACTTTCGAGGGCTGCTGGTCAGTCCAGCGGAGTGAGGCACCGCGCAGATCCGAGCGGGACCTCGCCGTCCCTGGGGGGCTGCGAGCGAAACTGCCGCCACTTTCGAGGGTTGCTGGCGGGTCCAGCGGAGTGAAGCACCGCGCAGATCTGAGCGGGACCTCGCCGTCCCTGGGGGGGCTGCGATTTGCGAAACCGTCGCCACTTTCGAGGGCTGCTGGTGGGTCCAGCGGAGTAAGGCACCGCGCAAATCTGAACAGTGGCTCGCCGTCCCTGGGGGGCTGCGATCTGCGAAGCTGTCGCCACTTTCGAGGGGGGTCCAGCGGAGTGAGGCACCGCGCAGGTCTGAGCGGTAGCTCGACGTCCCTGGGGGGCTGCGACCTGCGAAACTGTCGCCACTTTCGAGGGCTGCTGGTGGGTCCAGCGGGGTGAGGCACCGCCCGCGCAGATCTGAGCGGGACCTCGCCGTCCCTGGGGAGCTGCGATCTGCGAAACTGCCGCCACTTTCGAGGGCTGCTGGTGGGTTCAGCGGAGTGAGGCACCGCGCAGGTCTGAGCGGGACCTCGCCGTCCCTGGGGGGCTGCGGTCTGCGAAACTGTCGCCACTTTCGAGGGCTGCTGGTGGGTCTGGTGGGTCTAGAGGAGTGAGGCACCGCGCAGATCCGAGCGGGACCTTGCCGTCCCTGGGGGGCTGCGATTTGCGAAATCGTCGCCACTTTCGAAAACTGCTGGTGGGTCCAGCGGAGTGGGGCACCGCACAGATCCGAGCGGGACCTCGCCGTCCCCGAGGGGCTGCGATCTGTGAAACTGTCGCCACTTTCGAGGGCTGCTGGTGGGTCCAACGGAGTGAGGCACCGCGCAGATCTGAGCGGAACCTCGCCGTCCCTGGACTTTCGAAGGCTGCTGGTGGGTCCAGCGGAGTGGGGCACCGCGCAGATCTGAGCGGTATCTCGCGCTCCTTGGGGGGCTGCGATTTGCGAAATCGTCGCCACTTTCGCAGGCTGCTGGCGGGTCCAGCGGAGTGAGGCACCGCGCAGATCTGAGCGAGACCTCGCCGTCCCTGGGGGCTGCGATCTGCGAAACCGTCGCCACTTTCGAGGGCTGCTGGTGGGTCCAGCGGAGTGAGGCACCGTGGGTCCAGCGGAGTGAGGCACCGCGCAGATCTGAGCGGGACCTCGCCGTCCCTGGGGGGCTGCGAGCGAAACTGCCGCCACTTTCGAGGGCTGCTGGTGGGTCCAGCGGAGTGAGGCACCGCGCAGATCTGAGCGGTAGCTCGCCGTCCCTGGGGGGCAGCGATCTGCGAAACTGTCACCTCTTTCGAGGGCTGCTGGTGGGTCCAGCGGAGTGAGGCACCGCGGAGATCTGAGCGAGACCTCGCCGTCCCTGGGGGGCTGCGATCTGCGAAACTGTCGCCACTTTCGAGGGCTGCTGGTGGGTCCAGCGGAGTGAGGCACCGCGCAGATCTGAGCGAGGTCCCTGGGGGGCTGCGACCTGCGAAACTGCCGCCACTATCGAGGGCTGCTGGTGGGTCCAGCGGAATAAAGCACCGCGCAGATCTGAGCGGGACCTCGCCGTCCCTGGGGGGCTGCGATCTGCGAAACCGTCGCCACTTTCGAGGGCTGCTGGGAGTACAGCGGAACAGCCTGCCTAGGAATTCACGCAGGATGGTGAAAGGTGGGGCAAATTCGTCGACCATGGCCTTCGGCATGGTCCCCACAGGCCCCCCCCCAAGCTCCGACATGGCTCGAGGCGGCCCCTGGGCCTTCCTGCGCCTGTAGGGAGCCCCCGCGAGGCCGGAATCGTGAGGTAGCCCTTGGTCTTTGACGATTCTGCCCATGGACATCTGGGGCCTGAAGACGAGAGATGGCACCACGAGGGGCCCAAAGATGGCCCTGGAAGCCCCACAGAGCACACCGAGAGTCCAAAGAGGGCCCTTCAGAGGTGAGAGCTCGGGCTTCGCACGTGCACACAGCATCTGCTCTGTCGACCGCCCCACGGACGACAGAGCCTATCGGAGCTCCGCGAGGACTCCACGATGACCACTCTTAGGGCTCCTTGGGGAGATCCGTCCTTTGATCCAGTGAGCGCTTTTTTATTCGGCGTTTCAACATTGGGCGGAAGTGTGGGGTGGAGGGGGGGGAGGTCTGGCTCTGGACCTCTGCTTAGTGCGACTGTGTGCGACAGGGCGTCCATTACGGGGGAGACTCCACCTGCCTGAAGACAGGCGCCAAAAACAGCCAAGATCTACGGTGCGAGTGCCTGCGCCGATCGGCAAAACAACGAATAAAGTAACGATCACCTAGCCTGCGTCGCCCCTCTTTGTTTCACCAGTACTCGTCCTCTTCTCTTCTCACGACAGCACGCCCGGGAATCTTCACTGGATGGGCTGGTGGGGATGCGCGACGCGTCAAACATTTCCCGACACTCTCCAACTGAGCGACGATCAAAAACGGGTTTTAGGCGAGATGACGTAGCGACCTGACGCGATGGCTTACGCGGGCCGCCATCGTGGCACAGCACGCTGGAAGCGAAGGCTTCTTACACGCGACCTTACGCGGGCAGCTTACGCGACAATGCCGGCGCAGACGACCTCTTTTTTGGGGGGGGCTCAGATGATTCTGGATTGCCTCGGGGCTGTCTCGGACATGAGCCGAGCCTGCTCGAAGACCCTCACGAACACCTCAAAGCCTGCACCTCTAACTAGCCCTCCACTTCTAGCGGGCAGGTCGGCCCGCTCCTCTTCGCTTCCTCCCTCCTCCCACCTCCTTATCCTCCCTCCAGCCCCCATTTAGTTCCTCCTCCTCCTCCTCCTCCTCCTCCTCCACCCCCTCCTGCTCCGCCCCTTCCCCATCTCTCCTCCCTCCTCTTCTCTTCTCCTCCCCCCTCCTCCTCCTCCTCCTCCTCCTCCTCCTCCTCCTCCTCCTCTTCCTTCTCCTTCTCCTGCTCCTGCTCCTGCTCCTGCTCCTGCTCCTGCTCCTGCTCCTGCTCCTGCTCCTGCTCCTGCTCCTCCTCCTCCTCCTCCTCCTCCTCCTCCATCCAGCTCCCCTCCTCTCTCCCAGGCACCCCCCCTCCCGCGGGCCACCAGGTCCAGCGAGTGGAAGTACATCAGGCCCAGCAGGCCAGGCACGTAGTAGGGCCGGAAGCGGTCCTCCACGAAGTGCCTCGCCACTTCCCCCTCCCTCCTCGGTCCTCTCCTCCACGCTCGCCCGCGCTTTTCCTTCGCCCCTCGCGTCCTCCTCCTCCTCCTCCTCCTCCTCCTCCTCCTCCTCCTCCTCCTCCTCCTCCTCCTCCTCCTCCTCCTCCTCCTCCTCCTCCTCCTCCTCCTCCTCCTCCCCTCCTCCTCCTCCTCCTCCTCCTCCTCCTCCTCCTCCTCCTCCTCCTCCTCCTCCTCCTCCTCCTCCCTCCTCCTCCTCCTCCTCCTCCTTCCTCCTCCTCCTCCTCCTCCTCCTCCTCCTCCCCCTCCTCCTCCTCTCCTCCTCCTCCCTCCTCCCTCTTCCTCCTCCTCCTCCTCCTCCTCCTCCTCCTCCTCCCCCTCCTCCTTCCCCTGCTCCTCGTCGTCCTCATCCTCGCCCTCCTCCTCCTCCTCGTCCTCCTCCTCCTCCTCCTCCTTCTGCCTCCTGCACTGCTGCGTCGGCTCCGAAGGGTTCTGGCACCTCCCAGGCCTGCCTTTCGCAGCACGCTCAGCGGCAGGTCCCCCTCGGCGCGCGAGGTGCGGACACGGGCCTCGAGGGTGGTCCTCGCAGCCGCCCGTGCTCTCCCAGGCCCAGCACCCTCTGGCCGAGGGATCTCTCAGGAAGGCGGTGTGAGTGGCTGTCGCGGCTGTAGGGGACCACATGCGAACCCTACCCCTACCCCCCACGATTTCTGAGGGGGAGGGTGGGGTTCACTCCGCTCGGGAGCTCCCGAACGAAGTGAACCCCACCCTCCGCTTCAGAAATCGTGGGGGGCCGGGGTAGGGTTCGCATGTAGCCCCCTAGGCTGGTGGCGCGCGGCCAGCCTGCACCAGTCAGGCGCAAGGAGTGCAGAATGCCCCAGGCCGGCGTGTCGCTGCTCAGTGAGAGGCTCACGCGCGGGGCTGTGCTGCGCCAAAGGCGCCATGACTTTGTGCGGTGTGCGGACAAGGCCCTGGCGTGTCGGCGAAGCGCCGCGCCAGCCCGAAGACGAGGCCTCGATGAAACGAATCGCGGCAGCGTCTCGGCCTGGGGCGTGCACCGGCGAATCGGGCGCCTCCTCGGGCGAGGACTCCGTTTCGGAGCGGACTTCTTTTGATGGCGCTGGCGTCGCCACGTCGCTGCCGCGTGATCACCCAGGGCATCGATCCGCCCTGGGCAGCAAGCCGCTGTCGATGGACGCCGCCTCGAGGGTCTAGGACGTCATAGAGGTCGACTCGGATCGCGAAGAGCTGGGTCAGCTGCTGGCGCCGACAGTGCCGTGCAAGAACGCAGGGCACAATACTGCTAAACCTCTTGATTCAAAGCCCGCTGCTGTAACTGTTCGCTCGGCTTTGACGACGCCGCGGTCATGTCGGAGATGACGGTGCCAATTGTGCCCGTCGTGCTGGATGCTATCGGCTCGCGCGTGATGATGATCCATGAGGACCTCATAGACTTGCATCCGATGCCTGCTGCCGAGGACCAACTTAACGGGCTCACAGACCTCTAGCAACATCTCCAGCTTTGTTATACACTTTGGAGGCTTCCGTATGTGTGCAACTCAACAGATTCGGGGATATCGGGCGAAACGCCGAACTACAGTAGGAGCTCGACCACAAGAAACCTTTCACGAGAAATCCAACCCTGAGACCCCAGGGCCCCAGGACGTCCATCGATTTTTGGTGTGGGAACGTCACGGACGCTTTCCATAGCAGAACCATCGAAGCCCAAGAAACCCAGGGCACCCTGGAGGCAAGCAAGGTGTTCCTTGGCCTGTGTCTCCACTGCATTGCTGACTTCGACGGCTCTCCAGGCGGGATAGATGCGTACGCGCTGGCGCAGTACACGGGTGACGCTTTTATCGTGCTTGCCCGCGTGCTCCCCTGTGGCGCTCCCACGGTCTGCGCTGCAGAGCCCGCGAGCAGAATCCCAGGCGCTCTGCGCTACTCCGCACAGGCCCCGCAGGCTCGGGCCCGTCTGCGTCTCCGGGCCTTTGCTCTCCTTCCTTCCCCCTCCCCGCCGACATCTCATCCTCGGGCTCCCTCGTCTGCCCCTCCTCCTCCTCCTCCTCCTCCTGCTCCTCCTCCTCCTGCTCCCCCTATGTACCCCTCCCTGCTCCTCAACTTCCTCGTCTTTGTTCTCCTCCCCTTGCCCCTAGTCGTCGTCGTTGTCGTATCCCCCCGTACCATTTTCATGCTCCCTCCTCCTCTCCTCCCTCCTGTTTCTCCTGCCCCCCATCAACCTGCCCTGAAACTCTGGCCGGGCCTCCACATCCGCTCCAGCCAGTGCTTGTAGAAGTAGATCGTGCTCGCCAGCATGACGATGCCTCCAAACGCGGCCACGGCGTATGCGCGCGCGCGTGTGTGTGTGTGCCTTTCCCTTGCGTGTGTGGTGTCTAATTCCTTCCCCTTCCCGGTCTGTCGGCTCGTGCCCCTCGATTCTCTCCTCGCTCCTCCCTCTCTTTGCTTGGCACCCCTTTCACCTGTCTTGCCGGCCCCTTGTCGTCCATATTCTGGCCGACTTGGCGTCTGCCTTGCTGCCCGCCGCCCCGGCCGCTGACCGCCCCGTGAAGGGCCGACTTTTCATTGACGCCACGGCAGTGCGCCTGGCCGCGATGACCAAAAACGCGTGCTTATGTGTGCGATTGTGTGACAACACCCGCCCGGGCCAGCTTTGATATGCTTGCGCCAACAGTTGTTTCACGAATCCCACTTTCTACCTGGTTGGTCTGCCTCGTGCGTTTCGCTTGTGCTGTGCTGTGCTGGTTGTGTGTATTACATAGAGTATCCTCGATGAGCCTTACTAGCGGTGCGATCGCGGGAGAAGAGGGGGCAAGAGATGACGAAGCTGTCTCTTTTGCGGGTGGCGGTTACGGGGGCCCTGGCGGAGGGCCCCTGCCACTCCCAGGAACGGGAACCCATCCCCTTTGCTGTGGACCCTTCCCTCGGTTTGGGTGCCCCCCTTTGCCCAATTCCGCGGGGGGGGCCGCCGGCCCCAGGCGGGCAGCCAGGGCATGGGGGGGGGGCTGCCTAGGCCGAGGAAGGAATCCCACCTCACCTTGCTCCTATTCCCCCCAGTTCTCGCGGCACCACCGCCTCCGCCCGTGCCGCGCCTCGCGCGTGCAAGAGAGTAGCTATTGGACCCCGCGGTCGGGCTCCCGCCCCGAAGGGTCGCGTGGGGCACCGGCGCTGCTGACGCCCGCCACCATCTGGCTCCGCCTCTACGGCGCTGTCTGGGACGTGCCTGAACGGAGCTGTCGCCGCGGCTCTGATCGCGCGCGTCGCCCGCGGTCGCCTCCCGAAGCGGGCGCCCTTTCTGCGGCGGCCGCCCGACGATCGCGTCGAAGAGCTCCTGGGGGGCGTGCGTCATCTCGTCGAGCACATGCCGCTACAAGTCCGCGGCCACTATGTGGATCCTGGGGGACTCGTCGAAGTCCGTCGACTTCACGTTGCCAGTGTCGTGTTCCTCCTGATTTCCTCCCGCGGGAGCCAATCCAAGGTCAGCGCCATCTTGCGCGACGTCAGCTCCTCCGAGAGCTCGATGAGTTCGTGGGGCCGTCAACGGGCGCTTGGCCGACATGGCTCTGGAAACCGCGTAGGCGTTCCCAAAATTGTCCGTCGGCCCCGTCATCTTGAGGCTCGCATTCTGGTGGAGTTTCCCGGGCCTCCAAAACAGCTTCCGCCAGAGGATCGCGCCGATGGGCTCCAGCGCCGTCCAGCGGGCTCCTCGGGTGTTGCTGTTTGGCGGTGGTCCCTGGCCGCCTGTCCGGCAGCGCCCCGTCTCTGGCTTCGTGCCCGAGCGGAAATGCCCAGCGCTCTCGGTCTCGAACTTGACGAGCCTGGTCGCCCTGGGCAATGAGGCCCTCTACTTGCTGGCCATCACGACGACGGCGATCCAGGCGCACGCGGGCCTCAGAAGCGGCCCCTCCCAGACGAGGGCCATCGCTGTGAAGCCGAGGCGCGCCAAGCCCGACGCCATCTCGCTCGCGTAGATAGTGCCGCGTCCGACCCTCTCGAAGCGCCAGTCTGCCGCCCACTTCGCCCTCGCCTCCGGATAAGCCCGCGGTGTAGGTTGCGTTGTCGCAGTAGGGGCCAATCCAATTCGCCGTGAAGCCGCCCCGAGCCTTGGCCCCCTGCGCAGGGGGGCCGAATACGCCGATGAGAACGACCATGAAGAAAGCGGCAAATCTCCCGTGGCGCTCTAGGCCGATCGCCTTCAGATCGTCGGCCTATCTGAGTGAGCTGTTCTACAGGCCAGTCGCTGCCTGGCAAGCAGGGGATCGCCTGCAGCGCGGCGCCAGACAGCCTGGTCCTCCACTCCGAAGCGCTGGAACTGCCGAAGGTGCCGACGGTATTGCAATAGATCTCGCCCTCGAACTCGCGGGCCAGCGTGCCCCGCTCGTCCTTGCGGATCTTGATGAGCCGATGCGCGCCCTTGACGTCGGTGACGAGCGGGGTGACGACTTCGTGCCCGTCCCTGTGGTAGCTCATGAAGTCGTTCTCCTGAGCGGGTCTCGGCATCCTTTGGCGGTTCCTGCGTCGGACCCGATTGTTCACGGCGGCCTCGTGCGTGCCATCGTGCACGAATCGTTTTTTACAATTCGCGCTCCCCGGGGCCGCCAGCGCTGCTGTGGCATAGTTGCTTTGGAAGCGGCTGCGCAGCTGCTCCTTGGTCACCTCGACCGTCATGCCCGACTTCGCCCCGCCCGCGACGTGTTCTGGAGCCAGTCGCCGTGGTCCTCCGCGCTGTTGTAGTTGGCTGGTTCGGCCCAGTTGGCCGCTTCCTGGTCAAGGCGCCGCTCCGTGAGCTCCTCGAAGAGCGCTTCCTTCAAGGGGGGAGCGGCCTCACGCCGTTCCTTACCACACGCGGCCACGAGACTCTCCACGGCGCCCTCCAGCGCTGCTGTCGTGGGGCGCTCGTAGCTGCTTCTGCGGCGGCTTCTCGTCCACCGCCTGGTCGACGAGCTCCTGCAGCAAATCCTGCGCTTTTTTCACACTGAAGTCCACGGCCGCTGCCACCTGCGCGAGCGTCTCCTCGAAATCGGGCTTGCCCGCCTGCGGCGCCAGACGCAAACCGAAGAACCTACATCCCTGCAGGACTTTGTTGACCCGCCGCCGCGCGGCGTCGAAGGCGCACGGCCCAAGAGGCCAGCATCTGTGCCCAACCGTTGTTCGAAATCGGCCGAACGCCTGAACCCAAATGGCCACTAACTTCGGGCAGAGAAGACGATACACCTCCGTGCTGGTACACAGCGGGCTACAAACAAGCCGTCTACAGCTGCGTTCCCTCCCGCGCGTGTCTGGCCCCGCCAGCCCCGGATCCCAAACTGTCTACGTGTCGCCTCCGCATCTGCCAGTTATCCGCCCGCCTTCCGCCAGCGGGCCCGCCTCCGTTTGGCTTCCGCCGCCCTCCGCCGAGGGCCACGGACGCGCCGAAAGCGAGGCCTCTCCCGGAGCGCGCCGGGTGGAAGAGAGGGCGCTTCCCGACCAGCCGCACCTGGAGGAGCCAATTCGAAGCCGATGGGCCCCCCTCCTGTGGGTCAGGACTGGGAGGCGGAGGAGGAGGAGGAGGAGGAGGAGGAGGAGGAGGAGGAGGAGGAGGAGGAGGAGGAGGAGGGGGATGATGATGATGATGATGATGATGATGATGATGATGATGATGATGATGATGATGATGATGATGATTGATGATGAATGATGATGATGATGAGGAGGAGAGGAGGAGGAGAGATGAAGAGACCAGGAAGGAGGAGAGAGGAGGAAGGAGGAGGAGGAGGAGGAGGAGGAGGAGGAGAGGAGGAGGACCAGCTTCCCCAGTTGTGGCTGGTCTGGCCTCCGCGCGACCTGGCGTGGGCAACTTGCGCGCGAGATTCCTGGCGCGCTGGGCCCCCCTCCTCGAGTCGCTGCCTGGCGCAGCAAGGTCCCCAGCCCGCTCACTCCCCTCTTCCTCCGACAGTCGTCGTGCTACAGTGGAGGCCACTCCACAAGAAACCTTCCACAAGAAGCCCAACCCTGGGACCTCAGGACGTCCATCGATCTTTGGTGTGGGAACGTCACGCTTTCCATGGCAAAACCATCGAAACCCAAGAAGCCCAGGGCGCCCGAGGGGGCCTTTCTGGCGCCACGGCAAGCCTCGGCCACGAACGGGCCCCCTCCTCCTCCTCCTCCGTCCTCCTCCTCTCCTCCTCCTCCTCCTCCTCCTCTCTTCTCCTCCTCCTCCTCCTCCTCCCTCCTCCTCCTCCTCCTCCTCTCCTCTCTTTTCCCCTTCCTCCACTCATCCTCCTCCTCCTCCTCTCCTCCTCCTCCTCCTCCTCCTCCTCCTCCTCCTCTCTTCTCCTACTCCTCTTTCCTCTCTCCGTCTTGAGAATTCTGGGAGCCTGCGAGTGACCGACCCCATGGTTGCTGCTACTCTTTGGCCGCCGCCGTCTCCCCGGGGGCCCGAAAACCAGGGCCCCTGAGTCGAGGAGGAGATCGACCAGAGAGTGCATTTACCGCAGAACTGTCGTGGTCGCCGAAGCAACGAACACGTATCTGATGTTCGTAGACCTACGAGCATTCGACATTTCTTTTTGCAGGTTCGACGAGCGAGTAAATCGAGTTTGGGGTTCATCCACTCGGCAATCGATCCCCTACTCGACTCCTGGGCCTCAAAAAGGTCACGTACTTCAGCGTTCTGACCGTAGTCGCTGTCGGCCTCAGCAAACCCGGAGATCCGACATTGCCAAACACTTGCAACATCGCGAACAATCACGCCCAATGCCCTGGACCACATCCTTCTGGGTCACTTATCGAGCCAGATCGATCTGTGACAGTTCCAGGGCCCGACAGCGAGCGCAAACGCCTGGTGTGACAAAAACTGCAGCGCCAAGATCTCAGGGAATTCCGCGACCGGGCGCCTGCTGGGTAGACGCTGTGGGCGAAGGTGGCCGGGTCCGTCGCGGCCAGCAAGTGCGCGATGTAGTAGAACGTCCAGCCCGTGGTGGCGTAGAAAGTCACCCGGAAGTGGGGCGCCAGCCGCCTAATCCCGTCAAACCTGGCGCTTCTCCTCCTCCTCCTCCGCCTCCCTCCTCTTCCTCCTTCTCCTCCTCCTCTTCCTCCTCGTCGTCCTCCTCCTCAGGGGCTCAGGGGCAGGGGCTTTCGGAGGAGGGGAGGGGGCGTCAGGGGTCTCTCCGCCTCTACTCCTCGTCGTCTTCGTCGTCGTCGTCGTCGTCATCGTCCTCGTCCTCGTCCTCGTCCTCGTCGTCGTCGTCCTCGTCGTCGTCCTCCTCCTCCTCCTCCTCCTCCTCCTCCTCCTCCTCCTCCCCATCGGGTCCCATGTACAGTGGGGGTTTGGGCTGCCACTGCTCTGCTCCTCCCGAGGTCTGCTTTTGAGCCGTGAGCAAGTTCCAGCCCCAGGAGAGCTCATAATCAAATCGATAAGTCGGATCGGCGATCGAACTGAACCGGATGGGCGAAAATCGGCAGCCAAGTCGGGAGAAGCCGAATCGGCCAAAATCGGCAGGCTAATGGGCCTCCACTGTGAAACCGGAGCCCAAATCGGAATCCGAGGTAGAATCGAATCGGAATCGGAATCCATCGAAATCGGATCGAATCGAATCGCATGACTCGCAATGAGCCCTGCAACCCTGCCGTCGCTGCCACTCGGTGCCTGGCCGCTGGCGCGGCACGCAACAATGAGATGAGGGCGCTTCCGCGCGACCTTGCGCGGGCAGCTCGCGCGCCAATGTCGGCACAGTCGACCCTGTTTCGTTGCGTCGCTCATCTGGTCCCGGGGCCTCCGCAGCCCGACAACACACGATGCCCAAAACCGACAGCGGTCGCTGTTGGGCAGGCGGCCTTCTGTCTCATATGGAAAACGTGCGCGGGGACGCCGACAGCGAGCCCTGTTCAGAGTGGACAGGGACTGCTGTCAGTCTTCGCGCCCCTCCTTTCCGTACCATTTCGTCGTCGCGACACTCGCTGCTGGCGCCGCTGTCAACAGACCCAGACCCCCGACGCCATGCTCTCCACGACGCCGACCTCCTGAGGCCTCGACCCCTTCGCTGGGACCGGCTTCTCATCTCGGGGGCGCGCAAACATGGATTGGCGATCCATGGATGTGGCGCGCGGTCGCCAAATCCATGGATCGGGGGAGGTGCTCTCCCCCAAATGCGGCCGGTGCCGCCTCGCTCGGAGGCGGAACTCCGCGATGCCCCATGGAAATGGGACGCGTCGCCAATCCACGCCCCCGTGGATCCATGTACGCGCTCGCCGGATCATCCCGCATCCTTCCATTTGGACGGCCCCGAGGCCCAGCAGCGGCCCCGAGGAGCCGGCAGCGCCGCGGGACCAATCTCCCCTCGGGCTCCCTCCACGCCTCGAGGGGGCCTCGGGGCAGGGACAAAAAAATCTGGACTG
Source organism: Prorocentrum cordatum (assembly GCA_963575745.1). Classification (NCBI taxonomy): domain Eukaryota; class Dinophyceae; order Prorocentrales; family Prorocentraceae; genus Prorocentrum; species Prorocentrum cordatum. The sequence goes on from CAUYUJ010006643.1 coordinate 49,913, forward strand.
GGAGCCGGCGGTAAACCGTCAACCAGGTGACCGCCGGGAGCCTCGTAGGAGCTCTAAACGCAGCGCATATCAGTACCAGATGAAGATCAGAAAGCGTTCTCGAATGTCAGCTTCAAAGCGTGCAAAATCTGTCTCTGGGATTTTTTCACCCAGCTGCTGGCCCCCGCAGGGCCCCCCCGCGCGCCCCGCCGGCCAGGCCCCCCGGCGCGCGCCGCCCCTCCGCTCCGCCGAGGGAGGGCGGAGCGCCGCGGCGGGCGGGGCGCGCGGCCGCCGGCGCGGACCCCGCGCGGGGGCGGCGGCCCCCAGGGGGGCCAGGAGCGGCGGCGAGCCCTCGGGGGGGACGCGCGCAGCGGCGGGCCCGCTCGGAGGGCTCGGCGGCCCCCCCGGGCGCCTCCCGAGAGAGGTCTGCGGAGCCTCCTCCCCGAGGGCGCAGGGAGAGAGCCTCTCGGAGGGCCGGAGGGGCCTTCCGAGAGGCCCCGCCGCCTTCCGAGAGGGCCTTCTCCCTCTCGCTTCCCCCGCTCGCTCGCCACCGGCAGGGGAGAGAGAGAGAGATGGGGAGCGTCGCGCGGGGAGGGTCGTCGATGAGGACCTCGACCTCTGCCCCGCGTAGTCACTCCCCCTCTTTCTCTTTCTTGTGCACGTCGGATGTGGTCACTCCTCCCGTGGTCGGCGGCGTCCCCATCATCAGCGTCGGCATCGGCATCAGCATGCTCATCATCACCGTCACCATCATCACTAGCATCACCATCATTACCATCCCCGTCCCCATCCCCGTAGCCATCCTCGTAGCTATCCCAATTCCCATCCCGATCCCCATCCCAATTCCTATCCTCATCCCCACCACCACCATTACTATCACCATCATCATGATGATCACCACCACCACCATAATCCCCTCCTCCTCCTCCTCCTCCTTTTCTTCCTCCTCCTCCTCCTCCTCCTCCGCCTCCTCCTCCTCCTTTTCTTCCTCCTCCTCCTCCTCCTCCTCCTCTTCCTCCTCCTCCTCCTCCTCCTCCTCCTCCTCCTCGTCTTGCTCCTCCTCCTCGTCCTCCTCGTCCTCCTCGTCCTCGTCCTCGTGCTCGTCCTCGTCCTCGTCCTCGTCCTCCTCCTCCTCCTCCTCCTTCCTTCCTCCTCCTCCTCCTCCTCCTCCTCCTCCTCCTCCCCCACCCTCTCCCCCTATTCCCCCTCCCCCCTACCCGCCCTCCTCCTCCTCCTCCTCCTCCTCCTCCTCCTCCTCCTCCTCCCTCTCCTCCAGCCTCCTCCTCGCTCCTCCTCCTCCTCCTCCCGCCTCCTCCCCCTCCCCCCCTCCTCCCCCTCCCCCTCTCTCTTCCCCCTCCTCCTCCTCCTCCTCTCTCATCCTCCTCCGCCTCCTCCTTTTTTTTTTTTTTTTTTTTTTTTTCTCCTCCTCTTCCTCCTCCTCCTTCTCTTCCTCCCCCTTTTTTTTCGCCTCCTCCTCCTCCTCCTCGTCCTCCTCCTTCTCCTTCCGCTACCCCTATTTCCCACGTGCTTGCGGTGAAGAGCTTCTGCTTAGCGTGTGGCGGCGTCTCCCCCTGCGACACGGCATGTCTTGCAAGCTGTCAGCGTATCGCTCTGCTTCGTGGGAGGGGAGGCTGGGAGAAGCTCGGACCGTTGATGCTCGTGGAATGCTAAAGCAAACGTTCCCCGTATCCCCCGCTCCTCGCGTCATCACTTCCAACCTCCCTCCTCGGGCCTCAGGACCAGCAGTGCGGCTTCCTCTGTCTCGCTGCCCTCTCACTGCCTGTCCCCATCCCTGGAGTCGGGCCCCTTCCCTCTTCCTTCTCCTTCTCCTGCGCCCCCCTCCTGCGGAGGCCCCACGGAGCCGAAACTGCACTGGAGCGTTCTGGGGGACTCTGAACGCCAGGCTGCGGCGGGCGACCCGCGGGCTTGCCACGAAGCCCTGGGGTGCTCTCGAGGCGGCCTCCGGCGTCGGAGTCGCGGCGCCTCTCACGCTCGAACCTAGCACGAAAGCAAGGGACCTTGGACGTCGTTCCTGCTTTTTTCGGTGTCTTCGGGACCCTCCGCGGGCCCCGAGGCCGTCAGAAACCAGCTCGGGATGAAGAGCCTGCACCCATGAACGCCACGCGGGGCCCAAGATCCGTTTTCCATCAGGGCCGGGCTCCCTCATGCCAGTGGAGGTCGGTGCGACCTCCCGAGCTAGGAGCGTCAACGGTTTCACGTGCGCATCGTTCTGCTGTCGCTTGCCGCCGCCTCTGTCCCCTGGCCTTCGATACGCAAGACCAGACAACCGAATCTCCGTGA